>JAQIWG010000825.1:0-28946 GCA_034695025.1 Chamaedrilus cognettii
AGAGGGGTAGGGGGGGAGAGAGGGGTAGGGGGGGGAGAGAGGGGTAGGGGGGGGAGAGAGGGGTAGGGAGGGAGATTTTTAATGAGTGGGAGGAGTTAAACTGTGGTTTAAGTGGCGTTGCCTGTATCAAGTTGTCTGGACCGTTCATGGTTTTAAAGCACAACAGGCCCTTAAATATTCGTACTTTAAACCTTTGAATAACATCGGATATATGTTTTTGCAATGAAACTACTTATCCTCAATTTAAAACAATTTTTAACCCCTAGTTGGATATTTGAGTTAAAATGCACTTTGTGAGTACAACTTTGCAGCTGTGACTTTGCAACTTTGCGACTTGAGATCCAATGAGAGCTGTTCGTTTGTTGGTAATTAGGTCGGGTCAGCCTGTTTTCTCCAGTGTAATTTTTTCACAAATAGGGCAGCTACCAGACCGGTTATCAGTCGGTCCAAAACGGCTCTTAATAAAATTGAGCAGAGATTTACTGAACAGAGAAACAAAGGTTAACAGAAGTTAAAGTTAAGCGAAGAAAACATAAAAATCTTTTGTCTAGTTAACCTGGAGTTTGTACTTGGATATGGATCAAGTAGATTTAATTCAGTGCGGAATCATCTATATTAAACCATTTTGTGCTGTCCGTTGTAGTACATAGTTTGCAGTGTGTTCTAAATTGGAATAGCCTATAGGGATTGCTGTAAAAAAATTATGAAACACAAATAATGGATGGCCGTCATTCTAAGACATTATCATATCGCTTTAAAAAAATGTGTAATAATCGTTGAATACTTTTCAATTTATTTTGTCTTTGCATATAATTATCGTCACAACAATGATTACTATGATATCAAATTTCTTGCGATCTTTTTATTTCGTGACTTCTACAGTTCGTTGATGGATGCCGAGGCGTAGGCGGAGTACTCTGTTCAGAAACTTTTGTGCCGCTCCACTGAATGATTAGCATAATTAGCATCAGTATAGGCTGTCACCCATACACACGCCTATAGTCTGTGACCCGTGAACGAATCTGTGAATGAAATACTGGATTCCTTTCTCTCCGGGTCAGACTGTGTGATAAACTATACGCTAGCAGTGCTAGACCTTCATTTACCAATGCTGTAGGTTGGTGCAGAATATCTATTATTAGCTTTCCACTAGCCGGTGTAATTACTAGCTTCGCTAGACCATGGCAGTTATATTAACTTTTGTAATTAACATTAAATATTGTTATAAAATTAAATTTTGGTTTATAAAATGACAAAAAATGAGGGCATGGATCTGTAATACTTTCCTTGACCCCGTTTTTGTCTAGAGAGAAGCTCTGTATGCAACAAATTTGTTGACACCTTGTACAAGAATCGGTGCACACTATCAACAACGCTGCAGATATAATTTTACTGAATTTTTCATCACAGTGTGTCACTTAGCAGAATTTTTGTTAGAAGGATAGAGTAATTTTATTGATTCAATAGTTCGATTTAGTAAATTAAATTTGCTACAAAGTAGGCTAAACAGTCTTCTAATTTAGCATTGTGTTAGGTTATTTGGTCCCTAGCTTAGCATTTAAATTGTTTGTTCAAGAATATAAACTATGATTAAAGCCACCGCCCCAATTTCATCCCATCCCCATATACAGCTGTGAATAACCATTCATTGTCTTTGTCCACTTGCAACGTCTCATTGTATTCATAATATTTATTGTTCCCTGACACTGCCTGATAAACCTGGACCTGCCTGTATCCATTGTATTGCCACAGTTACTGCACAGTCTGCGAGGTGGCAGCACTAGTAGTTGTCTAAACTAGCCGCTTGACCCTCAGCTATAACCCTTCCACCCTTGTCAGCACTTAGATGACCAATATAGGGCTCTTGGTCAAGTGGAATGGATAAGTTTGGACGCCTGGTGGCCCGAGCTGCTTGGGAATGTTGCTACTAGGGCGGCCAATCACCGATCAGGTCGAGGTGGCACTCTTGTTTTATGATCTTGGACCGGAAGTAGTCGTCGTGTGGTTTTCTTAAACTGTTAGTCCACTATGATAGACTCGCTTTGCTTTAATGTAGAATAATAAATGTATAACGCTATTTGGATACTGCAGGCATTATATCAAATAAAATGTCACACAATTACATGTGCCTAGTCTGTTTCACTGTTTGTAGGGCGTAGATCTATCGGTCCTGTTGTGAAACACATTTGGTTGTTAAATGTCCGCACCAAATTCTTATGTACTACCTACAATGTGTGCCTATACCTCCTCCTTCTCAACTCAAGCAGTAGATTCCAGTCGTTTGCAACGACTTAATCGACTTGATCGCGCTTCAGATTTTAATTTCACGTTGCTGCATCGTTCTATCAGTCTTTATTAAATCTGACAAATTGGTGCAAACCACCAATTTATAGCAGACCACACAGCATTTATAGCCTAATAGCGAGTTGTCCGTTAGCTTTGGCATTAGGCCTCTTGTATTACTCTCTAATAACTAGCAATCGCACCCGTCCAACGAAGCGATTGAGTGGGTGGTAACCAATCATCCCAATTGTTTGATAGTTTAAGTCATTAGCCTATAGATGGGGCAATAGCTCGCCCACGATTGGTGTTTGACATCCAATCGTGTGTATTTATTGATACCTCGTTAACCCCGACTGTGAGTGCCTTCCAACACGTTTCCTTATACAGACGCACAGGGATAAGTTGAACTGTTTAACATCAATCAACAAAATGTGCTGAATTTAGCAGTGCCACATTATAATACCTGCACAAACTAATTTGAATTTTCGTCATATGTTCTGATAAAAGTTCATGTTTTAAAAAACAGGCAGGCCTGCGAACTGGTAGGCCTGGAACAGCAGTGTGAAAAGAAAAGCTGATGATATCTGAGTTGAAGGTGATCGAATGAATGCTGTTTCATGGTGGCTCCTTTCACTGCGGAGCGTAGCCTACTGCGCCTGAGGCCAGGACTCACAGAGGAGAACACAATGTCTTACATACACACACAATACACACAGGGTTACAACGTTACATGAGCAACATTCGGCTGTTTGTATTGTCGACAATCGATTGGCATTGAGCGCGGAAGGATTATGACAAAGGAGGGCTATCAAAGATATCGGTTTACACATTCCAGGGATTTGTAGCCGTATAGAACAATGCGCGCATAACTGTAGGGCCGGGTTTTTGCAATAATATTAGAGGCATAGATACCCCTGAGCTCGCCCCCTGCGAGCTGGGGAACAAAGAATTGGCCTGCAGCCCAGAGCACCCCGGGCGTGTTGTAAGAGGCGGCTAGAGAAGGGGTAGCGGTTCAGTGCCGGCTGCCTTGCACAGAACCGGACTGTATATAGCCCTTGTGTGCTGCACACGGTTCCTAAAGTACAAAAAAAACAAAAAGCACTTAGCGCTTTTATAGAGTTTACGATACTAACCATATGACCTACCATATAAATTATATAATACACTAGCTGGGGTACCCGGCGTTGCCCGGGTTAAGAAATACTGAGAATGGAAATAAAATGCAAGAAATAAATAACACTTCATAATATTCTTTAATATATTCTTTGGTGAAAATCTATATAGTTATTGCTCTCCACTGGGTGTCTTATGCCCACACCGACACAGTAGTGAAGGTTTCTAGTGAAAAGCTGCAAAACTGTGCAAATGCATCCCGGTCAAACAGACACACACACAGAATCTTCTCTTTATTCCTATAGATGTACATCATTGCATGTGTTATAATTATGTTGACGTATTGAATTGCCTATAACGTGAAGTTCAATAGCATTGTCATGTTGTTTTTTGCATGTATTGACAGGAATATGTTAATGTAACACGTGTGCTAACATTAAACTTAGTGAATGGACTGACAGTGTGATCAATTACTTGTTTTGTCAGTAGTGTATGTTGTTGTTCATTGGTTGCAGAAAACGAGAGTTTACTGGGGGGCCTTGGTGGAGGGGTGCCGCCCCTTACCCCCGGAACGAACCAGAAAATTTCCCAGGCCGTTCTCGACACGTTCAAAAGTTTTGAGAACGAGCAACAGAGATTGGGCATTCCTGAAGGTACTCTTTCTATTCTTCCTTTCTTTCTTTTTTTCTTAGATTCTTTTACACATCCTTGTAATTTTGTTTACTCACCATGACGCCACGGAACCATTCCCCCTTTGCCTTTTACGACTCGCCCAGGGAGCCCTGGGCTGCAAGCCAAATCTTTGTTCCTCAGCTTGCATGTTGGAGACGTTAAATATGCATCAAAATTGACTTGTTTTGTACTTCAGTACATTTGTGATTGCGCTTTTCAGGTGTCTACGATAATAATAAGCTGCCAAATGAAATCTGAATAAATTAAATTTGCCTGAAAATTAATATTGTCTCGCATTCTTTCTTTATATATGTCAGAGAATAAAGTTATTTAAAAGTTAACAATTTGCTTTGTGTCGTCGTGTGCAGACCCGTGCGAGTGGTCCAAGACCCAGGTATTACAATGGCTGCGCTGGGCAGTGCAGGAGTTTTCGCTGGAGGGGGTGGTGCTTGAAAGGTTTGCGATGTCGGGGGCGCAGTTGATCCAGTTGGGCAGGGAGGAGTTCTTCAGGCGCTCGCCCCCCTTTGTGGGGGACATTCTTCTGGAACATCTGGAGATTCTGCAGAAAGGTCTGACTGCTGCTTCTTCTTCTTTTTACATCTATTTTTGATTCGTTTTTTGTACATCCTACTTGGCTTAGAAGTTGACTGGTACTGGAAAGTTCAGATAGCACTTTCATGTACGATTGTAGATTTTTTTCTGTTTTGGGTAAAATAAAAAAATTCTGCCGATCTTGGCAAAAAACGCTTTTTGTATAGAATTGTAGATGAATATTTATGTGCTGGAGATGCGGCCATGTTTTAAAATAACTTCTTGTAATTATTTAACAACCACTCCACTGTTTGTCCCACTTTTTGAGACGTCCCATACACACTACACTTGTAAGAAAATGATTTGCCTAGCGTGTGTAGGAAGTTTCTCAGAGCGCTGCGCAAACTCTGGCCAGTGCAGTACCTATTTCTAGGCTTTTCTGAGATGTAATGTGCACTTTGGGCCTATGCCAAGTGTCTCAGTATGTGGCATAATTTTTGAGGCCGATCGTGTATGGTGTATGATATCGCCAATATACGTATTACGTGTAAATATTGTACATATATTACGATAAACTTCTAACCTGTGTTAACACGGACATGGAGTTACAGACTTGCCTGTAACGCATTAGAATAGGCGTCAAAAAAGAAGAGATTATTTGTATGTATTATGCTGCGTGGTATATGTGCTCGAGTATAATGGAGCAGTAACTGTCGTTTGTGCAGAGGTGGAGAACGAGAGAACTGCTGTTCTCAACCAACACCTACATTCTGAGACGTCTCTGTCGACTCAGCCGCTGAGCGGTTGCAGGCAGACGCTCGCTCCACTTCAGTGTGTCCAACGACACACAGGTTTGAAAAACTTTAACCCTCCAGTGTGTCTAATGGCTCTCAGGTTGAAAGACTCAAAATTAATTTTTTTCATGAATATAATCACTTTCTGAACATTGAGCATAAAATTGATCATGAAACAGTTTGTGCAAATTCACTGTAGAACAGTTTTATGACAGTCGCTGTTTTGTTTACTGTAGATGTAGAATACCACTCGTGACAGTTAGTAGAATTAGCATCAATCTTCTGTTGCCCGATGCAGAAGTAAGCGTTGATTCCACGAGAAGTGTCATTCCCCTCAAGCCCGCCCACTGCGTGTCAGCGCCCCTTGAGCCCACCTGCCCCTCTGTGCGGTGGTCACAGTGGTACAGGGCGGAGAGCCTCAGCCCCTCGGACCAGCTGGGGGGGGTGGGGGGGATGGAGGGGGTGGATGGACCAATGGGAGTCCTGTATCAGGATCCGCGCACTCCGATGAAAGACGAAAAGGCTCAGCGACATCAGTTTGTCCGAATGAATAGCGGTGAGAATTAACTTTGTTGTTTAGATTTTAAAATTCCAAGATGATTAGAAGAAATAGGCTTAGATAGTTATGATGTGTTTTAGGAGATGACACATTGATCAAGTGTAAAAATGTGTAGTTAGTACACTATGAATAAATTCTGAGGAAGAAAAAAATCTACAAGAGAAATCTACAAACAAAAATCCACAAAAAAATCTACAGAGAAACCGAAGAAAAGAGAGACATGATAAAAAGGAATCGAAAAACCAAGGTTTGAGATGAAAAGACAAGGATTGAGATGAAAAGCCAAGGATTGAGATGAAAAGACAAGGATTGAGATGAAAAGCCAAGGATTGAGATGAAAAGCCAAGGATTGAGATGAAAAGCCAAGGATTGAGATGAAAAGCCAAGGATTGAGATAGAAAGCTGTGGTGAAGTGGAGGGCATTCGCACATGGATGCAGATCGCATGCTGGTGCATAAGCGGATAATTCTGCCACAAAACGGCTGTGTGTATGTAATTCTAAATACACAATTTTCGCTCGTGGATAGTAAGATTGAACTGATATAAATACAACGTTTCTGTGTCAGCCAAGTTAAAAACACATGCTTTAATTGTTGCATCAGCAAAATAGCTATCTACACCGTGACTCAAAAGTAAAGGACCCAATGAATTTCTTTAATAACTACGGAACGCAATAAGAGTTGTCAATGAAATTTTAACCACATTAACGTGTATCATTTCCTTATATTTCTGTCAATTTTCGTTGAATTTCATCGAGCAGTTAAGAAGATACGAGTAATCAGAATTGACCTACAACAAGCGCATCAACCAAGCTGGGAAACTGCGTAATTGCTATTTGTATCAACAATTTTTTGGTAACGATCTGTTTTATACTCCGATTCACTAATTGTTAGCAATCCTGGAATGTACACATTATGTATCAACAAGATTTGGTTCCAACATGCACGTGAAACGATCGAAGAGCGTAGTGTAAAAGAAGAATACACAAAGCGCTGGGCGTCAAAGTGGCTCACTGTCAATTATAAAATTTTTTGCAGCATGGTGCTTGTTACGAAAACGCGTCAAAAAAAAACATGGGATAACCAAAAAGTTGTGGAAATTTGAAACGTCGCCAAACGTCGCCAAATTTGAACATTCTGTATTTATTTCAAAGATGAGCAGCAGCGTGAATAATTATTGGCTTTCACAAGATGTGCGAACGGCAATTAAGCAGTTTCCCAGCTTGGTCGACGCGTTTTTTTGCAGTAAATTTAACTGGGTGTATCTTTTAAACTGCTGGATGAAATTAAACAAAAATTAGCGGAAGTATGAAGCAATGATCAAAGTTAGTTTGTAAAAATTTCATGGACTTGGCTTATTGTATGCGGGAGTTACTCAAGAAATTAGTTGGGTCCTTTACTTTTGAGCCAAGGTGTATACTCCCATGTCATCACGGAATTGATTTTTAAAGGATATAAAATGCGATCGTGACTATTCATTGTACATAGCGTGAAATTTTAATAAATATTAAGTTTACGTTAAATATTGTAATAAACAAACGATTACTGCTTCCCTGTTCAGGTCCCCACTTCAGCGCGGAGCACCAGGAGAACCTGCTCTACTACCCCTGCCCCTACCCCTCCCTCGTCTACCCTCCCTCCGGTCACCCCTCTCCCTCCCTCTCCCGCTCCGACAGTTGGAAGTCAGACGACACTGCTTCTTGGTCCAGTGGGGACCTCTGTGGATCATCCTCCGCGCCCATGGACTTTGTGTCGTACCGGCGCGCAGGCGTCGCGCTGTACGGAGAGGATAGCGTGGACATGAAACCTTCGGCGGCCAAGGCTATACTGGCCAACTACACAGGTGGGCTTCGTGCACTGAGCATTACACAGGCCACTAACCACTGTTTTTGGGATGATCTTATGTCATGTTGAAATATAATTGTTTAAAATAATTTTTAATGTAATTGTTTACCGAAGGACTACGTTAATTTGTTTTCGTAGCGAATGCATTTGGGTCCAATGAATGCGCTACAAATTCATTATCACAATGACTTATTTTTATTTGAATTGTTTTGCGTATAGGGAGCGGACCCATCCAGTTGTGGCAGTTCCTGCTTGAGCTACTCACCGACAGTTCATGTCAGCATCTCATTGCCTGGACGGGAGACGGGTGTGTAGTGGAATAGGAAACCCAGTCGGAAATGGATTATGAGTTAAAGCGCATAATCATCTTCTTGATCAAATAATTTGGAAAATAATTGGTAGCGGAATCAGCGTTAAGTAGCAAGTAAAATGTTGCTACAAATTGCTCACCATTACAACCATTAGCATTACACGTGAATATTGACTATAGTGGCGTAAGCCCACGCGGTTTACGAAGGATTTGGAATAGCTGCTCCCGTTTTATTAGCACCAGGCGCTTCTGTTTTTTGTGAGTTGCAAATAACCCTGATTGGAATCACTCAGATTGACTTGATATTTCATAAATGTGATCGTGGCCACACTGTAAGTTATTTACCACAGCAACTAGTACTTTGACCGCTATATTCCAGTTATTTCATAAACTTGATCATGGTCACGCTGTGAGTTCTTTACTAAAACGACTCTTCTTTGATCGCTATATTCTAGTTATTTTAAAAATTTGACCCTGAACACACTATGGTTCATTTTCGTGCCAGGTGGGAGTTCAAGATGTCTGACCCGGACGAGGTGGCGCGGCGCTGGGGCGTGCGCAAGAACAAGCCTAAGATGAACTACGAGAAGTTGTCGCGCAGCGTGCGCTACTACTACGACAAGAACATCATCCACAAGACCGCCGGCAAGAGGTAGCGCTACACCAAGCATATATCGACTTCTTTGCCGATGTACCGGTGCTCAGGGTCACCATTGTAACTTTTGTGCAGAATTTATAACTAGAAAAAAACGAACAATCAAAACAAAATTTAAGATTCTTTTTATGCCATGCTAAGTAGCATATATGTGTATGTTTTTCTGCCCCCGTTCGGTAAATAGAAGTATTCTTTCAGAAAATAAAACAATAGTATTTTGTGGCAGGTACGTGTATCGATTCGTCTGTGAGTTGCACCGGGTACTTGGTCTGACTCCAGAGCAGCTGTTTGAAGCGTGCGGCCTCACGCCACAAAAGGACACAGAGGGAGAATGAACCTCCCGGCGGGCTTCTGCTCCGCAGATTAATGGATAACTTGTTCAACAGGGTGCCGCGTCCATTTGAAACAATGAGAAACTTGATGATCTTTCACAAAGAAGCAACGGGTGCGGTTTGGCCATGATGAATAGCCAGACAGTATCTCAGATGTCCTGACGATGGGCCTCACTCAGGAAGCTATCGTATGGTAATCTTAGTCCTAAGATTTGTTTTATTTGAATGGATTTTATGTGTTCCAAATTTGAGTTAGGATAAAAGTTTAGATAATCTTACGAAACGTACGTGAATGAAGCCCAATGTTGGTCGTTAGGAGCTCATTGTTCATTTATGAGTGATTGTGTATGTATTCCCCATTGTGTTCATTATTTTGAGATGTAGTAGAAATCAAGAAAGTGGACTGAATGTAGCTTTGAATAATTACTGTTTTCTAGAAAACTGATGCCAACGTGGGCCTACATCTAGGGTTGGTTTCTCCAACAAGGATTTAATGGTGGTTCAGGATTTAGCCTATGCAAATAGGTGGGTTAAATCCTGAACCACCATTAAATCCATGTTGAAGAAATCAGCCCCTGGTGTTTTCTACGCAGTTTTGCTAAATTCTATTTTGCTAAATTCTACGCTGTATGTGGTTTGAGTATTGGCCGACTTTGATGTTGCATCCTGGATTAGTTGCTGTAAAATTATAACAAATTTCTCTTTAGGCCTGGGCCTACTGTGCAATTTCTGAAAAAAAAATGTTGTGATTTATATGGTTTAAAGGGTGAACGTTGCTAATGTATAATTGCGTGTAGTACATAACTACGTAGTCGATGCAGGCCTATGGCAAAATCTTTCTGTAACTGAATTGGGTAAACCACTCTTGATTATTGCATATAATGCACATAATATCTTGATGCTAGGGTGTCTCACATTAGCGACACAGCAATGATCAAATGTGCGAGGCTAGTATTTTTAAAAAGTGTGATTTTTATTCGTACTGTTCGCCTTGTGCTGAATGCTAAAACAGGATTTTAATTTTGTACTATTGCAAGCATTTTCTTAAGCTAACCTACAGGATTATTCCGTTGTTTTGCGTTTTGTTGTTTTCGCGAGCGGTTTTGCTTGACTTCTTTCACAAATGACGTTTTTGGAGTGAATTCTAATGTAATTAATGAGTAATCAGTTGTCTGACGTAATTACTTGTATGTTTGCAGTTTGAGAACATCTTGTGTCGGATTGAGTGCTGCTGAATGTCAATGAACAGTTAGAATGAGGACAAAAGTACACGTATAAGATTTTGTTATTTGCAATAGGCTTTTGCCAGGCACGTTGTTGCTTTTCATATTTTGTAATGAGCCCATTTGGTTATTTGATTCCAGTTATATTTTCTCAATGTAGGGTCTACCGGGGTTCACAACGTTTGCCTTATTAGCCTGTGAGAATAATTGTACATGTGAGTGGGTCGATTTAGTTTTGACTTTGAAGTGGCATGGACTTCATGCAAGGACTTCTTGTACTTAATAATCACCAAATTTTTGCAGTTCTCCGTTTTAAACGGTTTTTATGGTCTGTTCTGCACGATGCTATCTCTAGATTGAAGCGGCTCTGTTTTGATGCGTTGCGCTGTTGTAGCAACAAATGCTGTAGACTGTGGCATACATTACTGTAAAACACGAAATTTTGCTGCTGATTTTCACGTTTGTCAGAATGCTCTCCTATGCTCCAATTCACTGACTCACAATATTAAGTATAAAACGTGTGCGAACGAAACAAAAATGTGTTGGAATTTTAATTAAAAGTAGCGGCCCTCTTTGGATGTCAAATTTTCACGAATGTGTGCGAAGATGTGCAGATTTTAAAGGAAGCGACTTTACTCGTTGCGTCTACATAGAAGTGTAACTATATAGACAGCGCGCTTGCAGTTATATTTAGTAACAAGTATTTGTCTCTTTAAAGTAAACGTGTGTCGAGTACGGCTGTAAATATTCATCGTTCTTGTGTTCAACATTGTAAGTTTTATATAATATATTGTCAAATTATTGAGCATTGAAAGAAAAATAGTATAATAGTAGTTATCATTTCAGTTCCTGTAGCCTTTGTTCAAAATGTTTTATTCATCTACATTGTAGATGCAATGGTTGCAAATATATCTCAACTATGTGTTCACAGTGCCATCTATTGTGTTCATTTTGCGCAATGTTTTTTGTCTATAAATAGATCAACCAACGATTTTATATACTGTCAGGCGGATAATTTCTATTTTATGCGTATTTTCATGAGTGCCTTGTTCAAACTGGTATTTGACTATTAGACTTGTATATGCGTATTTGAATTATTTTATCATTGTGCCATTATTGTCTTATTAAATTTTTTATCAATATCACTTTGTTGCATGGTTATTATACAATATATACTGTTATTATTTCTTTCGATTTTTTCATTTAATTGTGTAATATCTTTATGTTGTAAAACTGGTCAAAATGAAGGATGTAGGGCCTTGTAGGCTGTATGTATATATGTACACTGTGAGCTAAAAAGTTACCTGACAGTTTCATAGTTCACCTTATAAATCCTACAAATGTTATTCAATAAAATTAACTTTTGTTAATTGAATAACATTTGTCAATTAAATAAACATCAAATTCAGGATAACAGTTTGTGTTTCAATTGTTATCAGGTTCACTAATGCCCATAGTGTAGGCGCAAAGTGCCCCTCCTCATGTATTCAGGCAATCCTATCTGTGACAAGCTTGAGCTAACTTTTTTTACCAACCGTGTATGCGCATTTTTTGGCGTGTGCCAAACCTATAGATTTGCTGTTTTTAGTATTGCACTCTGTGAATTGTGGCACGGCGTTATTGCACGCTGTTAGTGCAATTGATTGTCTTTATTGTGCCTGTCTGTGTGTTAGACTGCACTCCGTGCCCATTCACGATGACTGCTAGTAGCCTCTGAGCAGAGACGCGTAACGTACACTGCGCGGCCACTATATGGCGTATATATTATCTTTTCAATTCGAGATACTGTAAAATACAATATTTTGGCTGCACGTTATGCATGTTATGTTGGCGGTTTTGCCTGCTAGAAATTTAGCTGCACTTCATTGCGCGTTTTTGATAGCTGCCCATTGTAAATGGCTTCTGCGATGCTATTTTCGCGCGTGTAATATTCACAAGTTTTGCCGATTCGCGAAATTCGCACAAAATTACCTGCGCAAGCCAAAATTTCTTGATTCACAGTATAGGTCTGGTATGATAGTGTCGTTTTGCCCACTATCACAGTCTTGTTAGCGCTTGGGGCATTTACATGATCCATCATCGTTCGGACGACGTTGTGAGAAAGTATCATTCCAATACTATCCCGATCCCCGATGACGTTTTCGGACGACGAAACGGACGTTAAACTCATTGATATAATAATAATAATGGTTAATAAATAAAGTAGGATGCTGAAGGCTTGTGATATATGTTTGACGGTATTGAACAACGTGGGAAACTTTGTGTAGCCTAAAGAGGAATCGTCATGCTGTACGCATTTTATTTAGTTAGCGACATGTACCTGCGTTTAAAAGAAATAAATTAGTAAGGAGTTTTTTTACCAGTATTTCTAATGATTACAGCTAATTCAGAATATAGGTTTCCGCTCCTATGCGATGTTTATTATATATTTAATTCTTAACCTCGTGTAAAGGACCAAAGAAATTTGATATTTGCATCAAGCTATAACAGGCACGTGCTCGTCAATCTTCACAAGCAATAAACTTAACTAGGTAAATCATTCAGTGTTGATGATTTGCGTTTTAATTAGCTGCTAAAAATACGAATTGAATAAAAGGCTACACGATAGAATTAACATTTTATTCTCATCGATTCTTTCTACAGCCACATTACATGAGAACGCCAAAGTTCCAATTAGTAGCAAATCATCGGCATATTGACAGAATATTCTGGAATTACGGAGCAAACTGTGAATCAAAATAAAATACTACCGCGCGTTACACATTAGGTGCCATTGTATCATGGTAATTTGACAAGCCAGACATATTTCAAGTGCATTGTCATTGCATTAACTTAAACCTAATTAAACGCAATAAATTCATTAACCTTCATAGCCTTCCTTTATCATCTAGAATAACAGCGCTTAACAAAACTACTGTTAAACAACTATCATCAAGATTTAAACGTTTGAGGGATAATTTAATGTTTATTGTGAAATTAATGAATTTTCGGCTTAAATTTTACTCAACTTAAAATATCTTTTTGTAAAAAATACTCAAAATTAAAGAAAAATTCAATTTAAATTCTTTACTTTCATTTTAATCGAATCATCAAGTTCTTTCATCCAATACTAAGCGATAGTTTGAACAACTGCACAACACAAGCACAATACTGACACACAGTGCTTTAGCCGTCCATTAAATTTTTTGCTCGCAACACAGCCACTAATTGTGAAACATACCGACAGTCAATTACACTTGTATTGTGAATCTGTTTCAAACATTGACACGATTATCGACCAATCAGCAAGCAATATTGCAATTATTTTAATGCACTGACAGCGGTACGAAAAACGATCAATTGCGACACAAATACTACAACAAAAACCACAACACACAGGTATGTCCATCTGTTCGGTGATCAACAAGCAGTTGCTTTGAATCCAACCAACAACAAAGGTCGTACTAACTACAAAAAAGGTCGTAAGTATATAATATATACAATAAAATCCACTTTCCACACGATATTAAATCGCTAACAAAACTAAGCAAAAAACGCTCCAAATCGGCAAATGTGAATGAGAACCTGATTAAAACGCTAACAAAACAACGACGAATTTGAACAGGGTCAAAACCGTGACCACTTATAATCAAAATACGTTCAACTAGTTTGAATGGGGATCGTTCAATGATACAACTCAGTGATTCTATTAGAGAACACCGACGAAATATATACAGCTTAACTTCGCTACATGATGAACACCAGTCTGGCATTCTGTCTGGGGAGCTCTGGCCTGCAAGCTAATTCCAGAGTTACACAGTTAGACCTTAGTAGATGCTATGAACTGACAAGATGTCTTTAATAGCTGCCATATCGCGTCTCAACCAATGTTCCCTCTAAGCCGCGCTGTTGCGCGGCCGTGCACAGATTTCAGAGGTGCCGCGTCGAAAAATTGAAAGCCGCGCAGAGAAATTGGCTTACCTCAAAGAATTAGTTGGAAGGTTGTTTCTAACAGTAAGCCTAGTTTTGTTGACATGATTACGGTTGCATGACCGTCGTACTCAGAGCACAAAAAAATAATGGTAAGAAGTGCAGGTGAAACGGTGATGCGAATTATGAAGCGAACACGGTTTGAAAATTTCTGTGAGCACCCCCCCCCTCCGTTCGTGAGTTAAACACGCTGCAACTATGTCAAATACTCAGAAAGGCCGCACAGGAATGACATAACAAAAATAAGTGCGCGCACGCCTTTTTTCTCCGCACACACACTTTAAAAATTAGAGAGAACATTGATCTCGACGGTTGCTTTCACTGCGAATGTGATCCCAATGTCATCACACTTTATACTTCCATTTATTACTTCCTTTACGTTACTTTACTTTCATAAAAATCGCTCAAATGTGGAAACTCCGCATAAAGACAACACTGGTTCCAGTGTAACAAAAGAACCAAACAACTGTCACATTTCACACATAGTCACGTACAGCAGCGCAATAAACATTTGGCGATGCGAGAGCACAACATTCTGGGCCACGTTGTACATTAAGAGTTCAGAGTCTCGAACAGCAACATTCTCGGACACGCTGTACAGAGTCTAGGGAAGCAACTTATCGGGCCACGCTGTACGTTAGAGCTCAGAGCATAACAGATCCATTAGGCAGCAGCGCAAAGTTCTCGTTCACTGGATATCGTCAGTCGTCAAATCCATCAAAGTCGTTCAGCTCCATCACCATGCAACGAAAATAGAGTCAATTAACAGCCAAAAAAAATAGTGCGTCTCAAACGATCGAGCGAGACCAAAAATTGCAAAAACTGCCCGCATAATGGATTTTTTAACACCGTTCAACGATGTCAATTTACCGACGATAACGTTCCGAGGGGTGTTCAGACTCCCCATCGCACTATTCCGCCTCAGTCCCTATCCTCCACGGGGCCCCCCGCGCCCCCTCCCATCCCGGAAACATCGATCACCAACTGCGGAAACTCGTCGTCTGAGTCCTCAAACATGGGCGCGTCCAGATCGAGGGGGGGCACCATGCAGGAGGTCGCCGTGCCCCCCCTGTCCTTCTGCCCCCCCCTATCCTGCTGCAGCAATCCCCTCGCGGCCCCAACCCCCCCCGAATATCCCCCCTCCTCCCCGACAACGGGCTGATAACCCGGAAGTGGCGACGGCAAAGTTTCGACCGCGTGTAGGGGAGATGGGGGCCCTGAGATGAGCGGCAGGGGCCTCCAGGCAGGCCCGGAGAGAGGCCTGGCCCCTTGGGGGCCCTTTCTGGACGCCGAGTCCTTGCTGTCCCTCCGCCGGGGGGCGCTGGGATCACCGGGGCGGTAACACACCCCCCCCGACGAATCCCGCGGCACCATAAACGACTCCTTGAGTCCGAGGCGAACGCTTTCTTCGTCGCCCCGAACCCTTCCGGCTTCTCCTGCTCCGCCGGCTCTCGAGTCAAAGCTGTACCTGTCTCCGAGACCGGTCCTGCCAGGGGCGTAACCACCCTCGTGCCTTTTTCCATCCACGCCTTTTCCGTCGTTTTTCCCCCCGCTCCCTGTTAAAGCCCCTATTTCAAGATACCTGGGGGGTGTCTGCCCCTCCTCTCTCGCCGACAGCCCCTGTTCCTGACTGATTTGCGCGTAACTTATCGTATTAGCGCCCCCTAGCGCGTACGCTGTAAACCCGCCACCGAATAAGCTTGGTGTGCTCTGACTCGCTGATGCGCTAGTGACGACCGGTGGAGTTGTCACTTGTGGAACAGCGCCCTTGCTTTTGTTCTTCTTTTCAGAGACGCCGTCTCCGCCGCCATCTAGAGACAAATTCTTCTTCTCTTTTTTTTTTGTGATGCCTTTCTTACTAGCTCGAGGCTTGGTTGTCTTGGTCTGCTTCGCTACAGCCTTCATTCCCAATCCACCACCAAACGACATTTGTTTACTCGAGGGTTTTCTGCTCGCCCCGGCTGATTTAACGCCCCTTTTGCCACCCGTCGCGCCCCCTTTCTTCCCCTTGGTTTCCTTGACAACGACCTCATCGCTCGACGAACTACTAGTCGTTGTCGTGCTCTCCGCATCGCTCCCCTCACCCCCCCCCGATCCCAACAAAACCCTCTCCCCCCCGGGGGCAACCCTCGCCGGCTCATTGGCCGATGGCTTGGGCCAATCGCGCGAGGCCTGCATGTTCAGCACAACTGGAGGGCTCCGAAACCCCCTGGCTCCCCCCCCAGGCCCCCCAGATAGATGGTGGCAGCAGACGAGCTCCCCGATTGCGGTGTACTGGATGCGCCCAAGCATGTGGTCGGCACAGTAAGAGTCTGGACAGCGGTTGCACCGGCGCTGGGAGCGACGGTTGCACTCGAGGCAACGGTGGCGTGGACAACGCCACGAGCCTGCGGAAACGACAACAAGCAACAATATAATAGAACGTCAATTTAATATTTCAAAAATTCTAATTTGCAACCTATTTATATGCTGTATTTAGTATTTTAATGCCTAATTGTTTTGAAAAATAATTTTTTTGCCAACTTTCGCAATTAGACGGATCAAACTCTAAAACAGAAGGAAGGCCACCTGCTAACCTTCATGCTGTGTTGCCATGCCGACACAGCCCAGATGGTACGCCTTCCTGCATCGCGGCTTGTCGCAGACTACGCGTCCCCCCGCGCTGCCGTCCTGCCCCCCGGGCCCCCCCCTGGCTAGGCTCTCAGAGCAACGGAAACAGGTCGTTTCCTTCTTGACGACGTTCTTCTTCTTCTTCTTTTTCAGCTCGATGGCGGCGGCGGACGCAACAGACATGACAAAGGCAGGGGATTTCTGTGGCGAAACAGACACAGAAGATATCTGTTAGTTTGACTCTATTTGACGCGTAAAAGATATTTCCAACACTACAGAATTGGATTTATATTATTTCTATTATCTGATAGTTTAAAATTGCTTGAAGCGATCATAACAATTGTTTTTCATTACTGAGAAACGCTTTATAGTTATCACGCTTATACGCCTCGATGACTGATACGAAACTGCGCAAATTCACAAAATAAACACACTGCAATTTTAGAAATTTCATTTGATTTCGACATAAATAAATTTAGCACCATTACTTATGCATTTTCAAATAATTAGTATCGCGCTTTCAAAAATTGCAACCATTGCTTTGCATTTTCATATAATTGTCACCAAAACTTTGCACTTCCAAGTAAAGTTCAACATCATTGATCGACATACAATGTTTAAAGCAATCATGCAGACGCCTGCTCACTTTTTTTCCAGATTTCTTCGCGCTGCCAGTCGACGGTCGTCGTCCATCTAATCCTGATTCGCTCTTTGACCTTTTCCCCCGGGCGGTGCTCGAGTTGGCGCCGCTCGCGCGCCGGTGTGAGCTGCGCGCTGGTGCCAGGCTTGCCCTGGGCTGGACGGCGGACTGGTACCCGGGGTCCTTGAGACAACGGTACGCCTCCACCGCCTCCGTCACAGCTGGACACCAGGTCGAACAAAAACGTAATGCTCAAAGTCGGATGTAGCAAAAAAGACACTAAAGCAAAATTCTCTATATACGAGACAGAAAAAATGACACTGAACGTGACTAAGATATCGGCAAGGCACAGGACAGAGCAATAACAAAACAACGCAAGTAGCATAACTTTCCTAAATGTAGACACAAATAAAATGACAACGGCAACAAAAGTATCTGAGATAGCAAAGCGAGGAATACTGATCATTGTAATTTAGAGAAACTGGACGATTCGAATCGGCGATATCAGGTCACCAATTAGATGTGAAACAAACTTTCAACACATTATCATTAAAATCTACCAGTAATTCAAAGAGAATGCTCATTCGCATACAACAAAAGGAAAGCCTATAAACCGAAATACCTTGAACAGGGTTAAATATGATGATAAAAGAGAAGCAGCGAGTACCTTTAAGGAACGTTTTCGGAAGTCCCTTTCCCTGAGTCTCCTTGCAGCATTTGTCGTTCTCCACAAACTGTATCGCCCTGCGCAGCAGACTTAACCACTCACCTACCGCTACTGGCTAACAAACTGAATTATTAATACGATCAGTGACTATGTACAACTCACAATATAAATACATTTCGTATGTCATATCAACTCGCGTCTTCTTAATTAAATCCCAAAATTAACAGGAAACGAATGAGAAAAATAATCTCAAAATAATTTTTAATAAATAAAGGCCTGCATAGTTATAAAGATAGCAATGCCGCTGCAATAATTAATTACTTGCCGCAACAAGCAGCAAGCGAACAGTTTGTGGCACATGGAGGGGAGAATTGAATAAAAATCCAGAACAGGTAGAATGCGATTCAGAATAAGTAATGATTTAATTGGGAAGGAAAAATACAGAGTCTTCAACAGATGGGCCGAGAATCTGGTGGAGTAAAAAAGTTACACCGGAAGATAAAGATGACAGTACAGTAGTGCTAACCTTCCCCTTGAGGTCCACAGGTAGTCGTTGGTGCCAAAGAACCAGACGGGAAAGTCGCCGTCAGAGTGGGAAAGCTGTTGGATGTTGAGAGGGGTGTAGCGCGCCAACCACACCTCACCCGGCCACCACCTGCACACATCCACGCGCAGATATAAGGACAGATATAGAGACAGAGACAGGCACAGCATTCACAGAGATGCAAGGCAAGACATATCACCATACACTACTTGCAGAGACACTGATACAAAGAACTACGTTGTTAAATACTGTAAAACAATACACAGAGAACATTTTCCTGATAAAAACACCACGACGTCAAAAAAAGAAAACTAGACCGGAACTGCGACAAAACGTTCACGAGGCGGGCAAACATACAAATAACCGTTCATATTGATCCGAGCAGCTTACACAACACCCTGCAAATTAATTTGTCACTACTTCCTTGAAGAAAGGCAAATGATTAAATGAGGCATCATCATTTAAACATTCTCAGCCAAATTCTTTAAATCCTGAATCAAGACTTTAATCTCCTCAAAAGCTAACACAAGTCACATGCGCAATCATCTCCATCGCAACAGCAAAATCAAATCAAATCTCTCGTGTGAGGGAAAACACAATTTTCTTTCGTAAAACCAATGACCTGACCTAAAGCTGCCAAACTTGACCCAGACTATGTCGCCGTACAGCCAATCAACGGCGTCTGCGCATCGCGTGCAGCGCCACTCCCCAGAGCGCGGCGGCGGCGGTCTGTCGGCGAAGGAGTCCGAATCAGCGGCGGGGGTGGTGGGGGCGGGCAGGCAGGCCGCGTGGTAGGCTACCGGGCAGGTCGCACACTGAATGAGGGCGCCCCCTGGGGGGGATGGAAACAAAAACACGCTGAAAGAGGCGAGTAGATTAATAAAATCCATACAGAGAAGGGCAACTAAAGAAGCAAGACAAATTTTATCACATCTTTCTATATTCAATTCTAAATACATCACAGGATATACAATACATCACATTGATCTTTAAGTAATGCTTTCAATATTATAATGTCTGTTTTGGGGTGTAAGGACCATGCGTTGTAAGTAACAAAGACTGTTACAGTCCAATTCAGTGCCTTCAGTCCACGCAAAGAACCCCTCTTCTTGAGTCACCTTTTATGACTCGCCCGGGGAGTTCTGGACTGCAAGCCAATTTATATTTACCCCAGTCTACAGGGTATGCCAGGATATGAAGGGTGTTACGATGATGATGCTAGACATTAATAGGACAATAAAATAATGACGCCAATATTTAATCTTGCAACACACAAAAGAATAAGAAGCGGTTCTAAGACCTTTCTCGCAGGCGCAGCACCAGGTGACGCTGACGCCGCCGGCGCGGTGGTGGGTGGAGGCTCGCGACTGGTCGCCGTGACGACCACACACGATGTGCGTGCCGGCAATGCTGCGGCAGGCAGCCGGCAGGCAGGCGTCGCTGACGTGGTAGGCTGCCGGGCAGCGCGCGCACTGGTACATGGCCTCGTCTGGAGACAAATATTGGACATACTGGTGCATGGCCTTGTCTTAATAGAAAAATATTGGACACACCGGTATATGGTCTAGAGCTTCTGAACATTGGACACACTGGTTATATACCAGTGTGTCCTAGAACTTCTGACAGAAAAGAAACCTAGAGCTAACACAGAAAATACAACCTTAAAAATATCACAATCCAAAACTACACGAGCCCATAAAAGATCATACAATACATACATCCACACAATGTGTTACAAAACAATTAAATGCATCTACAAGTCTTGCAATACCGTACATATAGTGATACTCAGAAACAACAAACTATGTTTAAAATACGACAACCAACCATCGCCGGCCTCCGCTCCGATGGCCCCGTTGATCAAACACGTCCGACAGACGTGCAGGGGGCAGTAGCCGGGCTTGAGGGTCGTCTCCAGCCTGTCCCTGCCCCCCACCGCTCCCCCAGGGCCTCTCCCCTCCCCCCCGGGGATGTGCCTCGATGCAAGGGAGCGCGTGGGGAACAGGCAGGGGGAGTGATAGAAGCGCCCACAGTCTGGTTCGGCACAGCGAAGGGCAGCGGGGTCGACTCTCTTGCACGCAAAGCACCGATGACACTCTGAGCAGCACGACAACTGATACTTAAAGGAAGGGATCTGCAGGTTTAAGAATCGTGTGTAACAAACACTATTACAGTCTAGTTCTAAGAGAGCCAGCACCGAATTGTATGAATGCATTGAAACTATTAAATTCCATAAACGCATTAGAACTAAGTTAAATTAAACGAAATTAAGATATCTGTTAATTGTAACTATTGAAAGTTGAATCACTTGGATATCTGCAAGCTATAAATGATATTTTTTCTTCAATTTTTCTAGCTTAGCTAGAGTTCTTCTGCTTTTTTTGATTTTGTTTGCTTGAATGTTTTCATTGTGTATTTTCTCTCTTGTCTAAGAAGGGAATAAAGAAATTTATATATTCAATTCTATTTTTCCCTGCAAAGCGCACAAAAAAATCAAATAAAAATCAAAACATAAAAAAAGCTCTGCGCATACCGGCGGTGCACTCGGCACAAACGAACTCAGCCGCTGTGTCGTTGTCCAGTCGCTGTGGATCGAGCCCGACGCACGCCGGGTGAAAGCCAAGTCGACAGGGACCATCGCAGTACACGACGTTTGGCTGGGTGCATGCGCACTCACATACGTCGCAGAGGTCGATGGGTGCGCCGAGGGTGCCATCCGGACCGGGAAGGGAGGGGGGGACCACCGTGCCCTGCTAGGGGGGGGGACAAAGAGCAGTGATGCTATTACTAACCACCTATTTTATCATCTAATCCGTTAAATGTCCATGTTTTCACACAGGTTTAGATGTTTGCGCAGGGCTGCTGGAGCTATTTAAGGTATTATCTAAGTAACAAGTAACAGAAGGTTTGCATACCAAAGACTTTCCATTTGGCAGAACACTGAAGAAGCAACAAATCTTTGAGCTTTACAGACGCGAATCTGGCATGTGGGCCAGATTCGGCCTACAATGGGCTTTCAAGTGGCCCCTAAAGGTGTTGAATAAAATACAATAAATGTTTGACCTCTGGTCTGTAGAAGCTTATTGACACAAATTTTAAAATAACAGATATTATGAGTCGGTAACCTGTAAGAGGAGACATAAAAATTTATATTATTTACCTAATGTTGTCCTTATATGGAGACATGTGCATACTAATTTACAAAATGGCTCCGTTGTCCAAAGCCTCGTTGGAAATTTTTTTATGCACCGTAAACAAATTCTTTGAATACCCCCCCCCCCGTAGCATAAAGGATGCAATAAAATTGTCATATTTCACGTTGAATTAAAATTACATAATACTAAAGAAAAAACCTCGATGACTTTGCCAACGTTCTTCTTATCTTTTCCCTCCATGTCTTTTTTTGGTGGCGCAGCGGGGGAGTGGGGGCTGACTCCCCCTTCAGCAGCGCGGGGGACTCGCTTCTTTGGGGGCACGACGGGGGATTCGTGGGGGGGACTAGGCACCCCTATCCCCGTCTGTACACAGAACAATAGCGCCTGTATAGGATAAATATCAGATTTGGTCATAATTCAAATCGTTTTTATCTTTCTAGAAAAAAAATCCAAATAATTTGCTTAATTCAAAATCATCTTATCCCCTACATATGACTTACAATTAAAATTATTACGACACAAATTATTTGATTTATTTTGTATGCTATAATCCCTTGAATTTCTAACACGCTGTAAGCTAGGAGCATAATTTATGCAACAATTCGCTGCAAAGCGGAAAAAATATTATTTCAAATTTTTGCGTATTTTTAGCATTTTACGTGCTTCAGGATTCCTAAAACATTTTAATACACCATTATTCAGATGTATTTAATCGCTATCGCTAGCTATTTACACACCTCCTCTTTATCTGTATCTCCTGCTGCCGTCGCCGCTGGTTTCCTGTTACTGGCAAGGGCTGACAAGCGACGACTGCCGACAACAGACTTTAGCGATGACGTCTCAACAACGGCCGGTTCCAACTCTCCTGCAACGTGAATGGTAATACTGCATTCTTTCAATTTATCCCATAGCTCTTGTACTAAATATCAGCATAATGAAATCAAACTGCATAATATAAGCAGTAGGCCAATACCCTTTTATCTAAAACAAACATCTAAATGGATTAAAGTCAATCAGTTTAAAATCGGAAAAATCTACTTTAGAAGATACTGAAGCATTAAAATACAGTACAATATAACAACAATATCAATGCACAACATTAATTAGTGATGCTAAATAATGATGATGGTAAAAAAAATACGACCACAAGACCATTGAGATTCTTATTTCTACCAGTCTATGTGCGCAGGTCATCAAGCTTTACGACAATGATTGCTCAGTAGTATAAAGCAGCGCGAGTTCTTCGCATGCTTCACACAGATCGCAATACACAAAATTATTACGCGTGATCAACATATTTACAGAGAATTTTCATTACACAGAAAAGAACTGAACTTGAATCGAGACGCAAGAAGAAGAAGAGAAGAAGAACCTTGATTTGCTGCCACCGCTGCCCTAATCATGACATGCGACATATCCGCTCCCATCGGGATATACCTCGATCTCATGTCCTCCCCCAACCCCCCCCATTCCTCCCTCAGCGCCCCCTCCACCTCACCCTCTGACCAATCAGGGTGGTCCGCGCTCACGGCCCCTCGCCGCTTCTGACAGAATACAGCAAACTGGATCAGTCCCGACTGGCCAGCAACCGACACAGCGGTGCAAGGCTTCACGTCCAGCTCTGTAGCCGGCTTGGATTTCTTGCTCGCCGGGGAGTCGCGGTCGTCGGCTGCAGGTGGAAGGGATCGCTTCTTTTTCTTTGCGCTCGGCTGTGCCGGAGACTTGGACTTGAGCGTCGACGCGGAATCCGGCGTCGATTCAGCGAGCTTCCTCGACGCAGTCAGCTTGCCGACCGACACAGCCTTGCTCGTGAGAGAAAATCCAGGGGGAAGTTCACCGGTAGGCTCCTCGGTTGATGGGGTATTTAAGGCGGCCTTAGAACCTTTGGTAGCTTTTGCAGGCAAGGTCTTATTAACAGGCAAGCCCTTAGTCGGCGACACTTTGGCAGTCAAGCCCTTGACAGGTGGGCATTTGGCGGATGAACCTTTGACTGGTAGGCTTTTGGTGGGCAAGACTTTAGCAGGTGGGTCTTTGACTGGCAAGCCTTTAACGGGTAAGCCTTTTGCAGACAAACCCTTGGCAGGAGAGTCTTTGGCAGGCAAGACCTTGGCAATCTTGCCGAGTGGACCGGTGGGCTTGTACTGCTCTATTCTCTCGTCAAGACTCAGAGCGCTCGCTTCCTCGGCAAAGGATACAGCCACCTCCCAAGCACGACGTCTATGCGAGGCAATCTGGACACAAATAGAACGAACAAAATAAATATCTAACATAAAACTCGTTTGGAACTTCTTCCATTAAATCAAAGGACGGCTACAACTTCTTATGCGCGCACAAAACTTTGCGCATGCACAAAGTTATAACGCATGTAGAACTTCACTACACACCGGATAACCACATGTAAGCTCTACTTAACCTGCATTCAGTGCTCCTACTTCTAACTCATTGCTGAGCTAAATCTTAAGCCATCGAGCAACCGGGTTCAAAAACAAACATCAATTTTAAACAACGGACACAAAATTGCAGATCATTTAGCGCGAGTTGACTCGAGAACGCATTCCGCACTTAAAATCATTTTAATTAATATCATTAGAATGATACAAAATTACCCAATTACATTTAAAACTAATTTCTCAGGACTGCACCAATCATCACAAACTCCTTTCACCAAATAAATATAGAATACTAAAAATATACAATTAATAAGTACTCTTTCACCAGTACCAGATAGTTCTTTTTGTTCTTCTTATCGTCCCTCAACATTCGTCGACAGAAGTCGTCGAAGGCCGCGCGCCCCTCAAACTTCTGCGTTGAGGGCTCCTGGACCCACCCCCTCTCCCCCTCGTTGCCAAAGAACTGAACGTGGTACTGACGCACCGGCGGCTTCTCACCCCCTGACAATAGAATGTATAAATTTACGCACATAAAGAAAAATAGTAAAATACGGCGCTGCTGACCGGCAAATTTATATAAAATTGGCACGACTGATGGCAAATTATGAAGATAACATTCCTTGAAAAAATATAACAATGCAAAGCGATTGATTTACTGTAAAACGTGAAATTTGCTATTTTGCTTCTCAGAATTTTGCTGCACAGAATTTTTGCATTTTTGAGGACAGCCCACTACAATCGCTTCTGCAGCTTTTTTTGCTGCATGTAATTTTTTTAAGTTCAACCGATTCGTGAAAATCGCCAAAATAAATGCACGCGAAAATTTATGTTTTACAGTAGTCAAGCATCGTAAAAATTTGATAATTTCAATAAAACCTGTAGAATACTTGAGCACAGAAAATCTGAATAAATATGACCCTACAGAAGATAACATAATATGAAACATACACCCATATATGACTGAGCAGCGACAAAAAACCATCACTGAGCAATCACAGCTTACTACTAAGGATCCTGGTATGAATTTGCTCGCAGGGGTCGGGGTAAACCATGCAGGGCCAGTAGGGGTGTCCGGGCACGCGCGCCCACAGCATGTCACCCACCGCCAACCCTGCCACCCCATCTCCGCTCAACTTGGTTGGGTCCTGCAGAGATCAGAAAGCTAATAAGTTCAGCATCCCTCAAAACTAAAATAAAAGAGATGAAAATTGCTTACGAAAGCAGAAATTCAACAAGGTCGATAGCTTCTGTTCGTTACGAACAAGTGCTTTAATCCGAAATGGTCGTCACTGGTCCATATTCGCTACAACAGTTAATACATTTTTAGCTACAAGTTTAGTAGAGTAATTGTTTCATGGCAAATAAGATAGGTACCGCAAACACCGACTGTATTTTAATATCCACAGATTAAAGCCTACCATGGCAGACGCCATATTTGTCGCTGCATCCTCCCCGCCCGTCGACGACGACAAACTTGAACTCGATTCGCTGCTAGAGTCATCTTCCTCTCCTAACCCCTGACCTTTCCCCTCAACTATTCCCTCACTTCCTCCCTCAACTTCCCTCTCACCCGTCCCCTCACTCCTCTTCTCACCCACTCGTTGCTTCCTCCCTCGCCCATCTTTCGTCTGATTGGCCACGACGCTGACCAATGGCGACGCAGGAGCGCCGCCGCCCTGGTGAACGTTCAGAGACACATCCGGCGTGCTCTGGCAAATCAATGCCAAGCCACGCTTTTGCTTCTTTCCCTTTGCATTTCGCCGAATTCCCATTTCCGCTACCGGTTCCGCATCGTCGGACGAATGCCGGGAACCCGGTGGAAGCGCATCAAGCGCAGATGGAATTGGTGATGGAGACTCCAGTTCCGCTGCAACGGATAACCTATTCTCTTTCGGCACCGCGTCACAATCCACTGCATTTTTTCCGCGGCCAGAATTCGACCTGCCTCTGGCCCCCGCTCGGCCAGATGACTCGGCAGATATGGAAACATTGGGAGGGGCCGCGGAGGCCCCCTTACCGACTCTGAATCTCTTGGACGGAGGAAGCGGAAAATGTCGCTCAAAGTCACGCTCCAGTGGATGCTCTTCCTTGTCACGCTCCAGCAAACGATCCGCTTCGTCAGGCTTCACTGAATGTTCAGTTTCGTTTCGCTCCAACGAATGCACCATTTCGTCGCGTTCCGCAAAACTTTCCGCTTTCATTTTTTTCGACTTTCTGCTGCTCTCTCGACGCCCCCCCGGGCCCTTCAATCGTTCGGCGCCTAAATAAGCGCTCTCCAGTTTCTCAAGATCGCTCACTGGCTTCGCAACTGGCACGATGTCAAAACTCTCCAGCGCAACTAACGGCGATTTGACGTCGACGCCACACGATAGCGGTCGATCCTTCTTCCCCTTTTTCTTCATTTTCTTGTCTCCAGCGGGTGGAATGGGTGGAGGGGCAGGTGGTGAGTCCTTTCCAGTCTCCGCATCATTCAGCGGCAGTCTCTTCGCCATTTCCTCCGGTACTCTCAAACCCTCATATATTTCCTCCGCCTTCTCTTTCAACACATGCTCGGCTTTTCTTCCGCGCCCCCCTCTCTTTTTCCCGTTCTTTTTTCCTCCACCCACCGCAGCCGTCGTGTCTGCGACTTCATCTCCATCTGCATGGGTATGGCGATTGGTTTCCAATGGTTCCCACTGAACGTCGTCGACGCGCCTCCGTCGAGACATCTCGAGTAGGGAGTTGAGCGGATCTGTGTACGCCGATCCCGCAGCCGCATCATTGTCACCCCGGTACAGCTCGGAAGCGTCCCCACCACCCGATGGAACCCTTTCCGTTGTTTCCTTTGCAAGCAAAGCCGCCCTTTTCTTTCCAACGGAGAAATCTAACGATCCCCTGTCCTCATCAACAGGCATTTTTTTAGATTTCTTGCCGCGTGAAAGAACTTGCGTCGATTCCCCAGAGGGTATATGCACCGAACTTTCTCCAAATTGTCCAAAATTCTGGTGCCCCAAATTCTCTCTCTGTAATTGTCTCGCTGCCGCCGCCTCCGCTTTCTTCGACAACTTAGCCACCGGGTCACCCCTGCTTGAAAGGTCGCTCCGAAAGCTCGGCTGAATCACGGAATGCACAGGAGGCGATTCTCGACTTGGCTTTGGTGGATACACGTGGGGGGACTCCATAAAGGGTCTCTGCAGCACCGAATGAACAGAAAATGATTCTCCACCCGGGGCCTGTGACCGAGAATACACGAGCGACGAGGCGGGTTGGGAGTATCGATGGAGCGACGGGGCCCGTTCATTTTTCAAATTAATCGGAGGCGATCCGTGACGCGTCTGGGGAGGAGGGGGGCGCAATGGGGGGGAGGAATGGATCCTCGGGGCGGGAATGGAGAGGGTTATGGGGCGGTGGTTGGATGAAAGGTCCTCTGGCTGATCCTCAGGCACGGACTCAAAGGAGGATTGCGATGAGGAGTCAAGGGACTCGGAATCGTTTGACTCCATTACGATATCGGACTAGCGATAAATGTTTCTATTTATTAAATAAACGTTGATATTCCCGGTAGGAGAAAATGACTGCAAGAAAAATGAAGCAATTCTGCAATACGTATTTAATAAGAGATTCGGTTTGTTTCACATTTTACGACCTGAGAGACTCGTGAAAGACTTGAATTTTGACTCATCGGATTAATCTAAAATCAATTAATTTAAAATTAACTATACCTTATGCACAATAAATTTTATGTCGATAATCAGTCAATCCTCAACCGCATGTAATCAATAGGAATTTTAAAGCCGCGCCCACAGCTGCAAAACAAGCGGCTTCAATTCCTCCGCGTCCATTAGGCTACAGCTCAATATGGCGGATCGCTGCAGCTTCTCCGTTCAAATGCATCCAGGATGTGCACGATTTTAAAGCACATGCATCTTATACAGCACATCACAATTAAAGATCAACAGGCGCAGATTACCCTAACTGGAACAGGTCGCGGGGGAGGGGCTGCTTTGATAATAATGTTTTGTATTTTTTTACGAATTTGCACAAAAAGAATTTTAATGCGAGATGTGCAGCGCCGCAGTTGTACGAACTCTTGCATGTGATTGGTGGTAAATATAAGCGTTTTGAAATTAAATTCTATTTTTTTTACCAAATAGCTTAGAATTTTATTACTGGCTTTTGTGTTTTTTAGGTATAAGAAATTTTTTAATGCATGCACTAGCAATTTGAAGTGATTTAGTTCCACGTCACAAAGTTTTATCCTCTCAAAATCATTGCATTCCAAATCTGGCTACACAACGCATATATATACAGTTATGTGCAGCCGGTTACGCATCAGCAGAGTGGCGCAGTGGAAGCGTGCTGGGCCCATAACCCAGAGGTCCGTGGATCGAAACCACGCTCTGCTAACTTTTTTGTTGCTGTTTTTATGCGATTAGATTATTCCACAGGATATATTCGATTCGCTCTGTTTTAGAAAAAGAGCATTACAAATCAGATTCCCTCAATATTAAAAGTATCTGCAAACCTAGAGATGGCTCAGATGTGGCGAGGGAGCGTGAACCAGCACTGCTTCCAAACACTTTATTTGGACCCAGCAATGTGTCCGCGTACGCGCCGGGCAGGCCGGGCCTCCGGTCGGCGACGAAACACCGACTCACCATCCCGACCGGACTCAC
>JAQIWG010000826.1:0-28942 GCA_034695025.1 Chamaedrilus cognettii
CAGGGGATGGCAAACTTAAATAATTATTGATATAAACGCACTTTAAGGAGGATTTACTTCATCCCTCTTTCCTACAGGCACTACTGTAAAAAAAATTCTGCGTTTATGGCCGGAAAGCTCGGTTAATATCGATAGGCTTATACACCGCTGTAAGCCTACGCCGAAGTTCATTAATGTTAAAACCGGATCTGACGGACCGGCCTGCTATTGACCTAGTGTCAAGTATCATGTACAGCTACGGCGTAACTTTGAGGCAAATAATGGGGGTGATATCTTGATTTTAAGGTTTTAAATTGTTATAACGACACATTTTCCCCATCAAACTTCGCCACAAATCTGATTACGGAATAGGAGGACTGAGCCCTGAGGCTCCAGCTCCAGTACAATAAAAACTTTCATGATTAGGGGGATGGTGTGTGAAACCGGGGGGAGAGGGGGGTACATGTATTCGCCGGCATTCCAAGTTCCATACAAATTAAGTGTCGTGAGTTTATTTTTTGAACAGCTTCTCAAAAATTCAAGACGCTTAGAATATGAGATGTTATCGGCCACATTTTCAGTTGGTCTGTGGCTTTAAAACTGATACGCATCAACAGTTTGCAAGCGGTGGTGTTGTCACACCACCGTCCAACACAATAGGAAGTCACTTCTTTGAGTCAGACCACTTCTATACTACCCTGTAGTTTACAACCCATTGTATACAATTAGCGACATGGGCCTGGCAGGCTATCGGTAGCCTGCGGTAATAGGCTGCTTGTCATTTGTCAAGTGGCTTGACGGTGAGTACGGATCGAGTAGGCCCTAATTGAAAATGTATACATGCATGCCCTACACCGAGTGCGCGGATATGCCAACTGCACGCGCGACACCAGTCAACTGCAATGAGCAGCACGAGGCTAACAGTACCACGAGCGCTCAGCGTTAGCCTCGTGCTGTTCAACCGATTCTGCACCTCACTAGGGGTAATAACGAATGCACTGCGCTAATGTTAGTCCCAATAGAGAAGTTACAGCAAGAGGCCTTTGCCAGCCTACAACGAACTTATCGCAGCCAGAGGCGTCTTAGAACGAGCAATAGAGTGCGCCACATATTATGTCAAAGTTGGTTTTGATTACGACTTAAATGTGCAAAATATGCCAGTTTCTAATGTGTTGCTTTGTTAATGTTGAATCGAAATATAAATTATTATTGTAAAGTTGAAATTTTTGCTGCATGTTATTATGACGGTTTTAGCTGCAAGAATTTTCGCTGCACTTAATTTTAGCTTTTTCGACAACTGCCCATTATAAATAGCTTCCGCGGCTTTGTTTTTGGCAGACGTAATTTTCACGAGTTTCGCAGATTCCCGAAATTTGCCAAAATGACATGCAAAAGTTCATGTTTTATAGTAGGCTTACCCTTCACCTTGTATCTGCGAGCCTCGTGCAGTCGCGCTATTATGTTTCAATAGCACTATCCTCCACTAGCCTAGTGCGCAGGAAGCCGATAATGATCTTAGCAAACTCATTAGCCTATTCTGTTAAACTACATATCAGTACGCAAAATTTACCACTTAAGACTCCCTAGAGTGGACAAATAATAGAAGTTGAAGAATTAACTCCACAACTTCAAACCCCAACATTTCCACTTTAGAAAATAACCTTCACATTTACAAAATAGAAAAGCATGGCCTCAAACACTAAATGTCAACGGATAAAATAAATAAGATACATAAATTGAAGAAACTCTAACCGACAACTTTTATAAGAACACAAACATTATGTAAAGCGCCGCATTTAACATTGAAATGGTTCACTTCAAATAAAACCGAAAAGTAATGCATCGTCAAGTCCAAAACGTGTCCGTTTGATCAGCAAACGCATTTTTCCAGCGGCGGAGTCTTGGGGTGCGCCGTGGAATAGGGAGAGCTCCACCAGAGGATGGCTCCGTCAAACCCGATGCTCACGATGAGGGACTGGTCGGGACTGATGCGCAGTCCGCTCACCGGGGAGCTGTGCCCAATGCCGATGTGCGTTATCACTCCTCCATCGTACGTCCACATCTACCATCAATCGGCACTGAAAATATTATCGTTGTCAACTCGTTATTCTATCGCTATATCTTCTATAGCTGTATACACTCATTGGTTTTGCTGCACTATAGTGAAGAAAAGTGATGAAAAAGGCTGCTAAAGAGCGCCATGCCAGACAGACTCGTCGAGGCTCGCTGCGTGTCGAGGAAGAGGCTGGAGTGGATGCTTTGCTAAGCAAAGTCACAAAATCGTAAAGTCGCAAAGTTGCAGTCGCAAAGCTCAAAGCTGCAGTCGCAAAAGTCGCAACTCGCAAAGTGCATTCTAACTAAAACAATTGCAGACTAGGGGTTATAAATCGGGGCCCAAAAGTATTGACACTCTTTGGAAGCATATAACTTAGGCAGTTGAGCAACAACACTCAGTTCAATATATCAAATTAAAGCTAATTATATCGGCTACTAGGCCGCTAGGCTGGCCTGCCCTGGTCATCACATTGCCCAACCCTGACCTTTGCATTACCAGACACTGATCCTGACCTTGCAGACCCTGACCTTCACCTTGCCCGACCCTAATTATCTTTGCACTACCAGACCCTGACCTTCACCTTGCCCAACTCTGACCTTCACCGTGCCCGACCCCTCACCTTGATAAGCCTGTCCTCGCCTCCGGTCACGAAGTACTGCCCATCCTTGCTGACGTCGATGGCGTTCACTGACCCCTTGGGCGACCCCTCGATCTCGCGGATGGGTGACGCATCGAAGAGCTCCCAGAAGGTGACCTTGCGGTCGGTGCCGACAGTCACAACCTGGTGCTGGTCTGGGTGGTAGCAGATCGCCTGGAAGAGCGACTCGCCGCGCAGCACACCCATCTCGTGCCGCGTCCTGCCAGCAGCGCAGACCACAAGTATACACAGAGTTCCAAAAAACCGGAACCTCTGGCGCTAAACGACGTGACGTAGCCAATATTTCTAGAAAATTTACAGAGTTTGACAATGAAGTGTTGCTGATCAAATTTCAATGTCAATTGCATGTATAGGCAAACATTGCAAGCTAAAATTGTGCATGAAATTTAATGTTGTTTATGAAACCAGGGATCGAAAGGAAATTAAAATAGACAAATATTTAGTTCTGAGAGTTTTACCTCAGCACACGTTTATGACTGCAGGACATAAATGTTATTAATTAACTACAGATAAAGTTATGTATCATCTGAGCTTCAAAGGCCACGCTATTGACTACTCACATGACATATTTTATTCAATAATTTATGGCCCTCACATAAGGTTCCAGAAGGTTCCAATCACACAAGGTTCCAGAAGGTTCCACTCACACAAGGTTCCAGAAGGTTTCACTCACACAAAGTTCCAGAAGGTTCCACTCACACAACGTTCCAGAAGGTTCCACTCACACAAAGTTCCAGAAGGTTCCACTGACACAAGGTTCCAGAAGGTTCACTCACACAAGGTTCCAGATGGTGCACGAGCCGTCGATGCAGGAGATGACGCACTGCTCCTCGTTTTTTGATATGCGGATGCACGTGATGGTCGCGTGACATCCCATCAACAGCTCGTGGTCCGTCGCGTAGTTGATCGTCTTATTGCGGCGTTCGCGCGGAACCTTCCGAATACAATACTCTACTTTTCAAATAACTACTATATGTCCTTATGCTTGATGGTGCTTACAATGATACGTAAATCGTGAGTATAAACCTGAGTTCACTCAATTGCTGGAGTATCTGCAAAGGATCATGTTACTGTTACACCATGTTGGGCGTATGGGTATGACAACGTCATACTTTAAACAAAAAGCCGACGATTAAGCCACCTCAAGGTTTCAGGTTTACCTGTCATGGTGTATATAAATTTTAGAGTGGGCAAAGCGTTAAAGTGGGTAAAGGAGGGGAAAACATTTAATCTAAAGTGGGTCAAAAGAAGCGTCGAAATGTAGTCAGAGGTATGGGAATGGTGTGAAAACGCATTCAGATTTTAAGGATCTTTCAACAGCTCTATCCAATTGAGAATTTCAGTTTAATTATTTAGTTTGAACTTAATATTTTCAATTTCCAAACAGTTTTTGTTTCTAACTGATCTCTGTTTCTAAAATTATTTCAGTTTCAGTTCACTGTTAACAGACGGGTGAAACTACGCTCGGTTTCAGTTCACAATGACATCGCTACCTTCTTTTGGTTTTGGTTTTGAAAGTTCAAGGACAGTGTGTAGTAACAAAGACCATTACAGTCCTGTGCTGTGCGGAGGGTAACGCACAGATCGCTCCCCCCTCCTTAATCGCCTTTCACGACTCGCCCAGGGAGCTCTGGGCTGTAGGCCAATTCTCTGTTCCCCAGCTTGAAGGGGATTACCTTCCAGATGACGAGATGTCCGAGGTCACTGCCGCTGATGATCTGCCGACAATTGGGACAGCCCGCGATGGCCGTCACGCATGACCCGTACGCGTTGTTGATGAGGTACATCAGCTTGCCTGTCTCAGGGAAGTACGCACGGATCTTGCAGTCGCTCCACCCTGCAAACATCCACGAATGAAGCGCAAAAGTAATTAAATCTTGAATTTAGATCGTCTTCTTTTTCTTTTATTGAATCTGCAAACATTATTGCCTGCAAACTTGTCTGAGATATCAAAAAGACTCAACCTCTGGCGATACATCTCGCCAAATCAAACCCTCAGCGTCATTAGACGCCAGATTTCAAAGGTCTCGGCGTCGCTGTCATTTGATTATATACATGACGTCTCAGTACTGCAATGGCTGCGACGCCAGAAAATAAAGGTATTGGCGTATATAGACTACAAAACGCCTGAATCTTGGCGTCTAGACGCCAGAAGAAAAAAGCGTAATGGGAGCCCTGAGCCCAACATACCGCTGATGATGGACCTGCCGTCCTGCATGATGTCGACCGCGTGACAGACCATGTTGGGTACGGTGATGCGCAGCAGCTCCTGGCGCGTCTTGACGAGCCACACCCTGATGTCCTGCGTCGAGCACGTCACAAAGATCTCCGAACAGTCGCTGGCAACAATGGAACACAAAGCAGATTAAAAATGGACTCAGAGCATTTGATCCTCGTGTTTAGCACAAGTCATATGAGTTATTTCTGATAAATATAGCATGTTGATCAAAAAGGATGCCACCCACTCTTCCAAACGCTTAAGAAAAATGTAGGACATGAAAAATTTCACAGAAAAAATGTTTAAAGAATGTTGCTTTCAAGAATTGAATAAATGAGCAATCAAGAGATGCAAACATTTATTGTTAATGATCGAGACTAAATTGGAAAATTAATTCAAAGTAGAGCACAAAAAACACAAATCGAAAATCTTAGCTCAATAAAATTATTCATTCATATAAAGTCAAATCGGTGACGAATGTTGTCATAGCCGGCAACATGCGGCTCATGTTGTGGACTCAATGGATGACGAAGCACAAATATTGTAATTGAATTAATGAAATAGAAGAATTAGATAAAATTGAGTGCCATAAATCTGATACAGTTTTCGGATGATATGAGCAATAGGGAAATTAACTGTGATACAATTAGTGTCAATTAACGTATTGCATAATACTTAAAACTCACAATCTCACTAACTAACCTCCAAGCATTATTATTTATCATCAATCTCATGCAAGCTGCTCACAATGGAAAAGCAACGTCGTTGACTGGAGCATAGTGACTGGTGTAGAGGAGCTGGTAGGAGAGGTCCTTTCCTTCCAATTCCGTGAAGGAATAAATGTTCGACAGAGAAGTACCCACAAAGAACTGTAGCAACAATCAATATCAGACAACATATATAGCGCTGTAGCATGACCAAAGTCATCAACACGGCGAAGGTGGTCAAAATTTTTAGCGTTTAGAAGCCAATGTCACTACGATTTCTATCTAAGCCTGAATTTATTTCCCCTGTCAATAGAGCTTCAAAACGTACGCTTTGGCTTTAATGCAAATACAAGTCCCATAACCCACATTACATGTGAAAGTGGTCCCAAAATCAAATCGTTTGTGCACACTTTAATGAGACATTGCAAGGCAGACCATAACGTATTCATTGTGCACATAGAGTTATTGAAATCCAATGTTACAATGCTACAATGTTACAATTACAATGCCCGATTATAAAAAAAACTCTGAAGGGAAACAAAACTACAAAAGTTAACTGCTAAAAGATACTAATGCCATTTAGTCTTTACTATCTATATTATTGTTCAAGCAAGATGGTCAGCTATATCCACACAGATTTAAATTCTATACCAATTTTGAATAATGAAAAGAATTGTATGCAGATGGGTAAAGTTCTAAGGAACGAAAGCCCATAGACTATATTCACTACATGACACTACATTATCTACACATAGAACCCACCTGCGTGCCAGAGCCTCTGAGTGCTATAGACGTCGCCGCTCCTTCAATGTTACAACTCTTTCTGAAACACAACAATACAATATTCAAATGACACCGCCGAAGTCTAGTCAAATCACAAACAGAACGCAACACAGGTTTAGAATAAATGCCACATGCGACAAGCCTATTATTTTGTTTCAATTTACTCCTCACAAAATAACTTTGTTTACACCGCCATAATTTCAAAGCATCCTCCAATGTTTCAAATCGAGAGTAAACAATTTTCAGAGCTGCTGCTCAGCTTTAAAAAACCACGAGATTGGTGCCACCATAATCGATTTTAACATGTAATTCTATGCCTGCCCGTTTTAAATATGGGTTAACTTCTCATCTAACCATAAGTTTTGGGGCATTTAGTTTTGATTTTGAAAGTTTTGGGACCGTGTGTGGTGGTACAAAAAACAGACAGTCATCGGATTTTGTAAAAAAAATCTAAAAGCATCACTATATGTGGGTCGCTGGTCCTGCAGCCCTCTGCACTGACCCGAAGCGCTTGAGCTGGCGGGACAGGTAGCCGACCGTCCCGTCCCCCGACCCGGCGATGAGGATCCCGAGCGAGTCGAGCGCAAGGGAAACCACGCCGCAGTTGAAGAGCTCTTTGATTGGACCACAGCCCCCATACTTACTGCCGCTCGGGGTGATCGAGAAACTGAGGACGTCACCCGTGGTCGTGCCGCAGTAGAAGTATGTGTCATCTGGCGTCACCTAGCGACGAGTAGCAGTAATACACATAGCGACAAATAACAGTACTACACCTATCGACGAGTAGCACTATTACACTTAGAGACTAATAGCAGTACTACACGAGTAGCATTACTACAGTAGTAGTACTTGTCCATCTAGCGACGCATAGCAACTAATAATAGCAAAAGGGTCATTCCAAATAGTATATAACATAAAAAATTAGATTTTTGACACCTTAAAGGGACATAAAAGACTTATTTTTCACTTCTTTTATGACAGGCTAGAATAAATCCTTTAACTCCCTCCTCTCCCAAACGTTAAATAATATCCACATCAGCATTTGAACAGTAGGACCGCTCATTCAAGATGTCTTTTACAATAGCAGCGACGTAAAAAACAAATTGGATAAAGACTGAAGTGTCAACATAATTTGTATCTTGCTGATATTTTTACAACAGCACATCTATAACAGTGAAAAGCGTGATAGTATCCTACCACAATGCAAGTGATGGTCCGTATCTCCTTTCGGGTTCTAACGTCATCCGGAATGATTTTCCTTCGCTCCGGATTAAAATTCCAAACCCTCAGGTTGTTTCTGTGAGCACAGAGTAAGGAACTACAAATGAAGTTGCGAATATCGATGCACTGTGCCATCTCAAGATAAAAATTATAAAGAAAACATAATTAAAGTCATGCATAGACTAGCTCCTAACTTCAGCACACAATTTTACATTCCTTTCCTTGTATTCTATAACACCTACATTATACATACAAAATTTAAAGAGAAGAATATAATTTAGTTGTGAGCAATAATAAAAAAAAAGATCATCGTTTGTTATGTCCATTCTTTTGTGCTACAGTCAAGCCTGTAACACCGTGTCCATGTTAACACAGGTTAGAATGTTTATATTGAGCTGGGTTTTTATGGCCGGATGCCCTTCCTGTCGCCAACCAGAATAATAGATTACCCTGGACGATGATTATCAGCAACGACACTTGTGTGTTTAACAGCCTAGCCAAAGGGCCTGTAACGCCATGGTTCATAGCTGCCGGCGCGGGGACTCGAACCCAGGTCCTCTGGACTCGAAGTCCAATGCCTTAGCCACTACACCACAGCGCCTTGTTATGTGAGAAACAAGAGACACTAGATAGATTAGCAGGGAAACTATGCTAAAAAGTCATCACCATCAAACACAGTGCGATAGGAACTGGCTTGAGAAACAATACAAACTTTCTGTTTTTAAAATATTACATTTATTAGTGGAAGATTATAAGAATTTGAACAGCCGCATAATTATTGTCGCATATGTCTCCATACATGCTCTTGCCTTACGTACCTTACATACGCCATATGTCTGATACTCTTCAATTATCTTAAAATTTTCCTATCACACAACAAAAACGTTTCCTTCAAAAATACCCCATGCAGGCCGGGGAACAGAGAATTGAGCTGCCAGAGCTCCCCGGGCGAGTCGTAAGAGGCGACTAAAGAAGGGGGAGCGGTTCTGTTCCGCTCTCTTGCACAGAACCGGACTGCATATAGTCACTGTTCTGTGCTACAGAGTCTCAGTGCTACACACGGTCCCCGAACTACAAAAAAAAACGAATTCTTCAAAGAATAAGTAACAGTTGTAGAGATGTGACTGACGCTCCGGCTGTGATGAACACCGTGTCGGACAGGTTGAACGTTGCGACGCAGGATGCGAGTCCGGCCATCTTGCTCTGAGCCGTGCAGCCGCAGATCGGCTCCATCGACGACACGTTCCACACGAGCACGCTGCGAGGCAAACAATCACGCAGCGCTCTAAGGTCCTCAACGACGTCACTGGACGCCAAAACGGACTCTAAACTAATTATTATTATTATAGCTCTAAACCCGTCCGCTGAGAACTGAACTGCCTGCTGAAATTAGTACAAAAAAATGTGAAATCCGAGATAGGTAAAAATAGAGCAAGACTGACAACTTATCGCTTAGATCTGAAATCAAAATATGAAAATGTTTATTGATGAAGCCTCTCTGATGCCTAAGGAGTCGAATTGACTTATGTTGTTGTACTTATGTTGTTGTACTTATGTTGTTGTACTTTGTTGTACTTATGTTGTTGTACTTATGTTGTTGTACTTATGTTGTTGTACTTATGTTGTTTACTTGTTCTGCAATAAATTAGTAGTCAGTAAGTTAGAAGCACCGATTAAACTTTGGGAATAGCTGCCCAGAAAGCAAATGCTCTATCTAATGATTTTGTCAGATCATCCTGCATTAGGAGACAAAATAGATTTTGTTCCCCGAACAATTATTCGGAGGTGTCCAATCGATGCATCAAAACTTTACTGAGCGCTGAGTGTATCACCTGGCGCAGTGTCCAAAAGTAAAAATTATAGAATAAAATTCAGAAATTCCCCAAAAATTTCAAATTTCAAAGTGAGTCCTCTCCCTCTCGGTATGTGATGTAGATACAGGCAGCAGCCCAACTGCTGATGTTCTTTGTTTTAGTTTTTTTGGTAGTTTAGGGACCGTGTGTAGCACACAAGGGCTATATACAGTCCGGTTCTGTGCAAGAGAGCCGGCAGAGAACCTCTCCCTGTTTTCCTCTGTCGCCTTTTACGACGGGCCCGGTGAACTCGGGCTGCAGGCCAATTCTTTGTTACTCGGCGTGCAGGGGTATCCGAACTGCCGAAGCAGAGCAAGTAGGAACAAACTTGGTGTCGTCCTGTCCACCGAGTGACACGAGATATTTCGAGTTGAACGTGAACATGAGAGCCTGCACGGCCCCCAAGTGCAGCTCTAGTCTGCAGAACAGTGAACGCAGGTCGTAGTCCCACACTATGATCTCAGCCTGCAAACAACGAACACAGGTCGTAGTCCTACACTTAATCTCAGCCTGACAGCAACGAACGCAGGTCGTAGTCCTAAACTATGATCTCCCCTGCAAACAAACACTTCTTCGGCGAGAATACTTCTTGCAGACCGGGGAACAAAGAATTGGCTTGCAACCCAGAGAAAAGGCGACTCAAAAAGGGGGAGCGGTTCTGTGCGGGCTCTCTTGCACAGAACCAGACTGTAGATAGACTTTGTGCTACACACGGGTCTCTAAACTACAAAAAACAAAACAAAACCAGCGTGACATTAACAGCGGCGTAGCCACTGTTTTTCCATTGGGGGGGAATGTATTTAGGCAGGGCAAAAAATTTTTTTTTTTACTTAATTTGCATCCAGAAATAACCCTCACATTGTCAAAATGCAGATTATCATTATCATTGATTAACAGCAGATGGAGAAAGAAATACTGTTGAGAAAATACTGAACCCAGAAATCAAACAAAACAGAGCATATGACCCCGTTAAATATCTGATTTAAAACCTGACCTTATTCACGATTCATGTTTAAAATCTCAAAACTTCGCAGTTGTACCCTTAAACCCCAGCAGACTTCCTACAGCCTGGCATAGTATATTACTGCTGCGAGCTGCATCTACGAAGGTATACTGCCCTTTCTAGCCCCCTTTATTACAGCCGTAACTGGACTGTATGGGTATATGACAAGCATAACTTTCTGATTTTCTGATTGATAGATGAGCAGCATATAGACAAGCTAGATTAGCCTCTCTTCTAACCTGCCAGAATACGAGACCCAGCAATTAATTTATTGTAGTTGCAATAGCTATAACTGGACTAAATTGGTGGTTATTATTCATTGCTGGTATGCTCTGTCCCTGGCAATTGACTTGACTTTAGTTTTGCTTTGATTTGAAGCCTCTGAAACTGACCTTGAAGCCCCCGACCTTGACCTTGAAGCCCCCAACCCTGACCTTGAAGCCCTGGAAGGTGGAGACTCCCGACGCGAGGTACTTGCCGCAGCGGCTGACGTCGAGGCAGCTGATGGTGCTCGTGTGCGCCGCGAGGAACTCCTGCTGCTTCGTCTCGATCTCCTCGATGACGATCGTCGTCCCCACCGGGAAGATGAGGTGGTGCCGGTCAGGGTGGGAGTGCATCGCGCGATAGACGGACCCTGCCGCCAAGAATTTGGATTCACTGTCAACTTCACTGTCAACTAGACTTCACTGTCAACTGAAAGGAACTCATCCAGGCTGAACGGGACGCAAAACAGGGTTTCTTTTTTTTTTCTTTTTTTTTCTTTTTTTTTGTCAACCAGCCCAGCATGCACGTTAGGCCAAGTCTGCGCGAAACAGGGTTTGTCACAGGCAGCAATACCAAAGATGATACCGTTGGATCGAAATGGAAAAGCCCTAGATAATTTGCAAATTTTATTCCGTGCGGCGTTAATGAAAGCAGGCAGCCTGTCGTACCATTGAATCCGATGACGGAGAGAAGAGTAAGATTGGTAGATTCCGCTTCATCTGCCATCGTTTGAACCTTCTCGCAGTTGTGACGTTGTACTCTAATGAGTCGCTGAGAAGTCACCTTTCGTCAATGGTCTGCGATTTTGTAGCAAGCAAAGTTGACGAGAAAAATGGAAATTAATTTGATAGAAGAATCAGCAATCCGTAGTTTCAGATTAAGTTAGTAAAAAGGTTAACAACATTATCTAAAGCTTGCTACATGACTGCATGCAGAGATTTATAAATAGCTAATAATATGCACCTACCAAAATCAATAGGCCCTATTAGATCAAGGCGTATTAGAGGCTACTAGGCGTAGGATAATAAGGTAGGCTCGATAATTTAATGTATAGAGGCCTATCCCGAATTACCATAATCATGACGTCAGTTTAGAGGTAACGGTAAAACGTAGAGTTCTTTGTCGAATATCTTTGACCTTGAGCGAACCCGATCTCAGACAGTTAGCATCTAGCATAGGTCTAGAATAATACCGCAAGTGGCGGCGCCAGAACGAAAAGTTGAGGGAGGTGACGGGAGACGCTAAAGTAGCACGTGGCTCAAATAAATTAGTTTCTTTTAAGTTTTCTTCATAAATCATAATTTCAGGGCAATCGAAAAACAGTGAAATCCAATATGCCTACATGTACATTTTAAAGAAGAACATTCAATGTAGGATAAGGACGGCAAAATATGAGGAAGGCTGAGGGGGGGGCTGAAAAAGTGCGCTTTTGCTAGGCCTATATGCCTATGTCAGATTTTGATGTCAAATTTTTGATGCACATGAGAAACACTTCTTGCCAATTGCCCAGGCACCCTTTATAAGTTATGACAGTACAAAATCTTTACCCACCAGACCACCCCCAAGCGATAGCCCATATAGGGCCTGTATGACATCGTGAACGGTAACAAAGGCCAAGAATTCCAAGAATCGCATCCTTGTCGAAATGCAATAATTTCTAGTTACGCGTGGGAACGAAGTGGTTTAGGCCTAGCCAGATATTGACAACACGGTGTTTAGCGTCTACTTGAGCCGGCATAACGGTTTGATTCTCACGTATTGTCCCAGATCTGCATAATCCTGGTGCCTAAGTCAGTCCCAGTCAAATATCCGCCGCACTTCAGTGCAATCGAGCTAGAGCTCCGACCCATTGATAAGTTGAAGTAGACATTCTACTTTCGAGGCACGCGTCGCAAAATGCAGCCACGCAGATGAAGCAAGACTAGGGCAACATTATTGATCACTTGTGTTGCGAAATTCGAGAAAGATGATCCGTACATGCTAAGTAAATGTTCGAATTAACCGCAAGCAATAATGGTAAGCAATAAGCTTAGCAGACTACTCAAATCTCGTTCTGGCATAGATCTGTAATTATCACGGGCTAAAGAAAGGCTAGACGTATTTCTGCTGGAGTTCAATTGTACAACTCTCAAAAGACAATGACGGCTAGCATGTGGCTGGCAGGCGGCAGTAAGCTGCTGCGACTGCTTCTTCCTCTTCTGCTCTTCTCTGCACTCGCGTCTTCGGTGAGTCTTTTCTCTCCGAAGAATATCCGCTGGTCAGACAAGGAGCGGGAAGAACCTGCAAAAGAATCGCGTCCTGTCCGAATGAGCTTTTGCTTATATGGTAAATGTTTCAAATGTTTTCTATCGTAGTTCGTTAGTAATTTCTACTAAACTTAAATACTTTGGAATATATGATATTGGCATAAATGATCTTCATTTGGATCAAATCTACCGATAACCTACTTTGCTCTAATAATTATTAGCCTCTGTCTCTTCCCGTTCTATTAGAAATTAGCCTGTTCAACTCAGCAGGACTAAGAGCTTAATATGATAATTATCTACTAAAACTCTTTTTAAATACTCTTCTCGAGCTTTGGTATGCAAGTTTTGTCACATGACATTTTGTCAATTTTACATAGGGTAACTACCATTGGATAACATGCAATGGATTAAAAAATTTGAATATTTAAAAAGAAAACTTTGGATGCCTGCCTGCAAAGACTAGTTTTGCTTCACACGTGCTGGATTGTTGGCTTGGAAAAACTGCTAGCAGCTGCTTTGCTTGGATTCTGGTGTATGCGTGTTTATATAGAAATTTTTAATCTATTTTCTAACTTCGCTATAGTTGTTCCGTTTTTTTGTGATTTTGTTCGTTTCATTGTTTTCTATGTCGTGCTTAAGTGTCGAATAAATAAATGCATAATTGTATTACTTGGCCAGCTACACTGTTTTGCCTGTCGTCAGTTTGAAACTTATGTCGTACATGTACATGTACCTGACTAGAGTCGTAGACGTCATCAACCATCAAAGTGATTATGATCATATTGGCAATTTTTGATTGTGGCACAGCGCTACAGCATTGCATAGGATTGTGATCAAGGCTCTTTCTAACTGTGTCATGTGCTTGACATGTAGCCTACAGCCTACATGCGCATGTAGCCTCTAGTCTATAGTCTACATGTGCATGTAGCCTATAGTCTACAGTCTACATGCGCATGTAGCCTATAGTCTACATGCGCATGTAGACTATAGCCTACATGCGCATGTAGCCTACAGCCTACATGCGCATGTAGCCTACAGCCTACATGCGCATGTAGCCTACAGCCTACATGCGCATGTAGGCTGTAGGCTACATGCGCATGCGATACAGATCAGTGGATAATCAATGCTGAGTATGCATTAAGCACTGAGCAACTAAATGCCATCATTGCAAAACTCTGCAGAGAACAATCGGTTTTGTGAAAGGGAGGTTCAAGCGGCCTTGAATGTGGATGTTTCCCTGACCTGCTCTGTCAAGAGACGAGTCAACTTCTGTCTGCAGGGAGGCATATATGATTATGTGGCAGACACCAGGACGCTCGCCAACATACAGTGGTTTCGCAACAACCTTCCCATTGAGGCGTTTCTGGGCAACAACTCTGGGTTAGGACATGTACTTGTAGATCGTGAAGCTTAGTCAATGATTCATTATCTTTTTGTTGGTATAATGATGTGATTTGTGATCAGATCAAACTACTGTACAATGTTGTAATGTAAGTAGGTAATGGGCAGTTTTAAGTTTTGATATAAATATTAATGTGGTGCTTTGCATTTATTTGTATTTTGCTGGACTTGCATGCAACATGCAAGTCAGCAGCCCAAGAAATCTGATGTATAGCAATGAATCAATATATTTCCAACATTAACCTTCTTATAAATATTTAAGAAAGCATTTTAATATAAAAAACCATATAACATGAATATATTTGTAAAAAAAATCGTACAAGGCACACAATACGCCTGCCCAGAGTATGGGCCTGCCTATTCATGGTCCGAATTTGAAAGCACAATTTTTACAAAAACAGAATGATGCGTTGAATTCTGGATCACTGTTCTTCAGCAGTGATGCGGCTTTAAAACAGTTAATATTAAATATTGTTTCAAGGCAAAAGCAACAATTATTTGTATTGTGTTATTTCTCCCACCATAAATAATTCGTATAATGCTGTGAGAACTTGTTCTCCTGGCATCTAGTAGCAGAGTTAATAAAAATTATAAAATTAATATGCTTAATAATACATTGAATTATATATTTCATAAAACTTCAATTATGTTGTTCAGGATTGTCTTGGAGCAGTTTAATTCAAGTTTGACTATTCTGGCTGGCGATGGCACACATGGCGAGCATAACTCCTCCTATCAGTGCTCAGTAACCTCATACCGATGGCCCAAGAAGACCAGCTGTGACTGTTCACTGCCTTTAGAATCCTTGCTGCGGTCCAACTGCCTCATTCATCAGTGGAATGCAACAGGGAACTTCAAAGTGACCAGAACTTCAGCGCCGTTTGAAGGTAGTGGAACCTACAATGTGCCTACACTATTATGCAGTCGTTTCAGTTTGATTTGTGTTGGATCGTTTACGATTTCAATAATTGAATGTGTTCGATCGTTTACGATTTCAACAATTGAAAGAGTAAGGGAAGGGATTCTTGTTTAAGTTTTCAGGATTAAATCAGGGGCAGTCATTTTTTAAGATATTTTGAAAAATGCACTTTGATTAATTGTCTGATCTGTTTTTTGAAAAAGAATTTGCTCATTTCACATTTGCGCAATGTGAACGTCACACTTTATTCAAGTAGGCAGGAAACTTACACAAGCATTATCCTTTATTATTTGTGTATTAGTCACATGTAGAGTAGATGGCCATGCGTTAGACTTGGTGGACACTCAGTATTGACTAGACTCAATCACTGAACTATGGCCTGACTTGCCTCAAAAACATGTAACCTCATATCCAGCAAGGGGGGCGGTTAAAAAAGATTGTGGAAACAACCATTTTTATTTTTATGATGATATTGCATTAATGAATAGATCCAAATTAATAATCACAGTTTACAGTAGAAATTGCATGAAATTAACTTTATAAAATTAACTTCACTACTACTAAGTACTTCTAAGCTGTAAATAGAGATCGCTTATGTTATATGTTTGAACATGTACGGTACAGTGTCTAACATTGTAATTGCCAAAATGTGTGAGCCTACTTACATTCACTGAATTTGTTTATTAGCAACATAGTTCTAACATTGATTTAATGTTTTTGTCTATAGCATTTAGTCATGTGTAATTGTACATGTATAATATTCTAAAATTCAGCGGACATTTATCAAATGCCATGGATTCGGGAGGCCATTTACTTCAGAACCAATGAAAGCAAACCAGGTTTGATCATTTTATTACTTGACCGCTTGCTAAAACTTCCTTTGTTTATCAAAATATATGCTACTTTTTGCTTAATTCGGGTTCATATTTCCCAATTCTCTCAGTTCATTGCATTTCTTTTAAATTGTTTCAATTCTTTTCATTTCTCTCAATTCTTACAAATCCTAATTGAACTCTCTGTGTGTTCATGATGAGTTTAACTTTAATGTTACAAGTTTAACACTCAGTTTCTTCCTGCATCCTTGCAAGGCAAATGGTTCCTTCATAATGGCTTGGCAAATTTACATCGTTTTCCTGTGAGTTTCCTCCTAAAACTTCTCCATCGACGCGACGCCCAGAAATTGTATTTTGTTACTGAAACATTTAATTTTTTACTTACATATTTAGTTTTAATATTTGTCTTCTATTTTAGTGGTTGCTGATCTGAGTAGTTGAGAAGTGAATTTTTTAATTGGTGTACAATAATAAAGAATTATGTTTTTTGATGCTCTCACAACAGTGCCAGCGAGCATCACCGCACCGCCTGGTGTTCCTGTACACCTGCTACACTACTACACCGACCCTGAGTATGAGAAAAAGTATGGACTGGGTGTGACCTTGACACTTGACCAGAACAGCAGCCACAGCTTTGAGTGCCCAGTCCTCGCGGGTTCACTCCCACTTGAGAGCATAGCGTGGTACTACACCGATGGAGACACCTTGGACTCCCACGCCTTCCTGCACACACGTTCGAATTCTCCTAAGTACTTCGAAAACGTATTGGGGAAGGTAGGCACTGAGAAGGCAAATGTGCTCTCTTTATGTACTTTATTTAATGATACCAGCTTATTGGCTCTCGTATTAATTCAATTAATAAGTTGGAATTGGTGATTCATATTGTAGCACTAAAGTCATATTTATGGGTCTTATTTATATATCTCATTGACATGCCTTATGATGACATTATGGTATCAGTCTCAACAGGATAAAAACGAGATGATTATGATTTTGATAAGTGTGCTATGATAGAAATGTATGATTATAATAAAAATTTAGGTTGCGCATTCTTCGTGTGTTTGAATATACTATACAAATTCATTAAGGCATTTAAAAAATAATTCTGCTACGAGTTGCATTATAAATTTTTCACTCCGATCAAATAAAATAGAAGGATCAAATAAAATTTTACCTGTGATGCCATGCAAGGTATGTAGATATTTTATTATATATTGTTATTATGATCGTTAATTGAGTAGTTTGAGGTTCATCGATGGAGTCTGAGGGTGATTGGTTTAAAGAACAAGTGGACCAAGCACGGCATTCACTGCCAAGTCGACAATGGAGTTTACTCTCCCGTCTACACGTATCTGAACACCGTATTCAGCTGGCTGATCGATATGCCGAGTAATTGCTCATCTTATTACAATTTGAAATATTGAAATACAAAACAGATTATTGTACAACTTTTATACCTATTTGCTCATTATTTTTGATTATTATTCCAACTTTCAGGATTTTGTACTAAGAAGGGTTATTTTGTAACGACTTTTGTTACCTGATGCTAATATAATTTTTTTCTTTTTTTTGTTTTGCCTGATGCTAATTTTGATGATTGCGAGTGCTATTGCTAGCGTCGAGGAGTTAGCCCAAATTGTTTTTCGCTCATCTCTTGTGCTAAGTGGTATAGGAAAACCCAGAAAAGTAGTTTATTAATTTATATATTGTGCACTTCTTTATTCTTCTTGGACTATGGGGATATTGCTGTTTCTATAGTTCACATAAATCAATAATCGCAGGAGGTCATAGCTGGGAAAAGTCATGTTATGACTTGAAGATGTAATGGATTGTCTTGAGTTCTAATGTATTTTAACCTGCTCTGTTGCAGTTGACTCACAATAACTTTAATTCATTTCGATACGTATTTTTATCGCTTAATTAAGACTAATCCAAAAACGATTTTCAGGAAACTCTTCTGAGACTTTGATGTGGTCCGCTGATGCAAAGCCTGCGGCAGTGGTTGTATTGGACAATAAGACGTTGGGCGTGGGAGCAGAGTACTGCATGGGGCTCAGGATGCTGGATAAGTGGGATGACTTCAGTCACGGTCGATGGATGGTGGACGTGGTCCATATCGATGTATGTCATCTGTTGCACCCTTAGCCCCTAGTCGGATATTTTAGTTAAACTGCACTTTGCGACTGCGACTTTGCGGATGCGACTTTGCGACTGAGATTTTGCTTAGCAAAGCATCGACTCCAGCCTCCTCCTCGACACGCAGCGAGCCTAGACGAGTGTCTGGCATGACGCTATTTTGAAGCCTTTTTCATCATTTTTCTTCACTATATTGCACCAAAATCAATTAGGTATTAACGTCTACGTAAAAAACCCGCAAAAATTTAGCAGAATAATTGAAAAGAATATTCTGGCATGCCGAGTTCTACATTATTTAGCCGAATGTTTTTTAATTACCTATAAATGACGATGACATATAAATTAGTAATGAAAAGTAAATGAATTTTTATAGATTTTGCATCAATAATTCTTTGATAATTTATTGCAATTGTTTTTGAATATTTTGTTGCACAAAATTTTGTGCCTTTTATTACTACTTACTCGGTGTGTGTTTTGATTTGTCTTCGTATTTTAATTCTTATTACTCAGTGCACATATTTGAAAGGAGAGCGCTTGATTAAATTTTATATTAAAATCAAGCTTCATTTCAGTGCAGCTATTTGTGTTTTGTGCAGCGATTTGTTACTTTTAGAGGTGCCCAATGACTTCATGGTTCTCCAAAGCGAACTCTGAACCCATTATAATTATTTCTGCTTGCAGCTTCCTTACCGTGTGAACTTGAGTCAACTGATCCAATCCGATGCAGCTGCTCGAAGGACTGTGATGAGCGCAACAGTGCTGGATTTAGTCAAGCGTGGTGAAGACTTCTGTTTGCCGGAAGGTTCCCTGATTCCTCCTGGCTGGATTCTATGGAGTGCACAGAGGCTGCGACGCAATGCCACCAACAGCTCAACTGTGGCTTTACAGTGGGTCGTACCGGTTCTCACTGGTCGGTTTTAATGGTTTTTTTTTACTATCATGATTTTTTTGGTCTGATAGAGCTTCACCATTGTTTTTCAGTGGATCGCAATCTTATCTACTGTTACCTGCCTTAGTTTAAAAAAAAAAAAATTAGCTTTATTTATCTGAAGGATCTCAAAATATGATGTAAAATTTAATCTGGTGCACATTAATTAATGATTATTCCGTGTGATTTGTGGAAAGTGCTTTGAAAATGACAAAATCTGAGATTCACGGGAATAAAACGGGATTAAGTTGAGCTGAGTGCTGCATGTACCAATGCGATGTATTATTATTTTAAATCTTTATTTTATGCCTCGATTACTTTGTCTTTGCTTGATTAGGCTACCATCTTTATACGCAGTGTAATACAATTTCTTATGCTAAGTTTGTTTAAATATACCGGATTCTATTTGTTACGCATATGTTATTACCATAATGATTTTGCCATAGGTTTTCATATTAAAGTTTAGTAGAATCCTAGCTTATGAGCCTAGTTAGCAACAGCGTTGGTGACTAGGACCAAATTCGTTGCAATGAACAGTGCAGCTCCGCGTTAATATCCCAAACCAGTTGGCTATATGACATTGCATATTGTGAAATTACTGATCAATGCTGCAAAACGTGTTGTTAAATTACGATATAACTGATTTCTTGGTAGATTCAATATCGAATGACAATGAATGGAATATGACAAATCAGTTGACTAAACGAAAAGATGAATCCGATGGAATGTCGAGAGCGCAGAGACTGCAGTACGTCATTGTATCTGTGGTCAGCATCTGCACGCTAGCGGTGCTGGTGGTCGCGGCATTCGTTCCGATCTGGTGCCTTAGAAGGAAACGTCGTGTAGATATATCGAGTACAAGGGTGATGGATATAAACTTAGATGAGGTAAGAGTTGGATGGGTGTATACATTTTTAGTTAGTGTAGCATCACCGATTTTATTGTAATGAATCTTTTCAGAAAATAGCAGCACATTATGTATTTGAGATTTTGTCCAGAATTGTTTAACTTAATGGTCCATTTTTTTGGTGACGATGAATTTCGTAGCAGTCCCGAGAATCTGAGAACAATACATTTTTGCGATATCGTTAGCTTTGTTTTTCTTGTTGATGTATAAATATGATGTCATTATTTTTTGTGAGTAGTTTATGGCAATGTCAAAGCAATCATAGACTAATCAATTTTGTTAATCGTGTTTGTCTTTGATTTGTGCCGTTTTAGAATCCGAATTATGGCAGATCTACAGTTACCGACGGATGGAAACTGGACGGAGCGCGGTAACCTATGAGTACAATATAGGAAAAGAATTATCATTGATATAATAGTTGTAAAGTTTCTTCAACTCTAAGAATTTTAACTGCTAGATTTGAGTGTTTAAATTGTTCGAATTTCGTTATCTTCGTACTTTATGCTCAATGGCCTCTTGGTTTTATTTTAAAGCTTGTTGTAAATAGTGTTTTATTGTACCTTACTGTGAGGGTACTTGATGTAGTTTGCTGCTGGATAAATTGCAGTGCTAGTCAACTTTTGCTTGACACTATTGGCAGCAATAACTGTAGTCTATGAATAACATGAAAAATGACTGTAAAAACTAAAACATCATGGCTAGTAATAAATGTGACTGTGCTTTTGAATTGATCCAACATTTTTAAAATTATCAAATTTAAGACTTAATTGTTGTGAATCCGCTAGCGATGTTGACTGGATAGTGGTTATGCATGGTGCAGTTTGGAGCTGGGTGTGGTGGTGGGCGAGGGTGAGTTTGGGGTGGTGTACCGCGCTTTGCTCTGGCTGCCTGATGACGTCAGCATCGTTGTGGCCGTCAAAACTGCCAGAGGTAACCAATTGTTCCCTCTTCGGCAGTCTGTGCCGTTGTTCTGAAAACTGACGCATTGATTAACAACTGCACTTTACCTTTGCTATTTGGATCATGCGTTTGTACGTGTATATGCCTAGGCCCTGTTTTATTTGAAAATATGAAATTGATTTTTTTTTCAACTATTTGGGCTTTGTCTGGCATTATAATAGTCTTCCATAACTCTCAGTTTTATCTAATTTCTTCCTTCTGAGCAAGTCGACCCTGACTTTCAGGGACATCATCGGAGACCTGAACTGATAATTACTTCAATCGTGCTATCTATTTTACTATGAAACATGAAATCTTGCTGTATACTTCATCTTGATGCCATATTCTCCATTTTAAGACAAGTGTTGTCAACTACCTTACTGCCAAAAAGATTACTACTTTGATCTTAAAACAACCAAATTGTAATATACCAATTTGCGTTGGTAATTTGGTTTCTCCTTTTTGTTAGTAGATAATGTCTCTCAGGGAGTTGAAAGTATTTCTTTGTGCTGCTATCCCATCGATTAAACCTCACCCATCCTGTGCGCACAGATGCGAGATGCTCGCGCCAGCAGCAGATGCTGCAGTCAGAACTGGACGTCTTGAAGGCAATCGGGCCCGAGCCTCACCCCAACGTCCTGTCTCTCATTGGCTTCTGTCATATCTGTAGGTATCTCACTTGTCTAACATTGGCTGTTTTTAACCTTAAGCATAATGCAGTTGAATATGTTTGTCGTTTGCAATTACTGTACCTAACGCATCCATCTCGTACACCCTATGTGGAGTGATTTTGGGCAAATTATGCATCAAGATGGTACCATTTTAATGATTTGTAATTTTCAATATACCGGTACGGTAATTTAAACCAGTCAAACAACTGCTGTGGTTTTTTACGATTTCAATGGCCAATAACCAATGAGATATTAAATTGTTGATTTCTCCTCATGACAACTAATCTAAGGATCGGATTGCACTTTTTATAACTACGATAAAGAACTCATTATTTGAATTTACAGGATACTCATTAGTCACATTACACAGTATTGATTACCTTAGAAATATTTTTTGTATAATACGTTCTTTGCTCTAGAGTGTGTAGTTCTATATTGTAGAGTTTAACAACGATAACTCATAGGGTTAGGCAGCACTAGGGTTAGGTTAGCATAGGTGTGTGCCTTTCCAGGGATAAGTCGTCCTTTACTCAGCCTTGTTGCTTTATGTGTGAGCGTTCTGAGACTTTCTGGAGTGCTTTTAGTGTTGGCTCCTAAATTTTGTTTCTTTTAATCAATAAAATGTTGAATTTGAGGAAATTTGCGAATTGATTTTATATTAGTAAGCATTGGACGATGAATGGTTTTGCTGCAGATGGGTCTCTGCATGTGGTGACTGCGTTCGCCGACTGCGGGAGTCTGCTCTCCATACTCGAGCGTATGCGCAGCGAACTGGAAACTGGTTCCTCTTCTTCTTCTTTTTCTTCATCTTCTTCTGTGGTTCACGGAGTTGGGAACTTGCTTCATTTTGTTCACCAGGTGGCGGCTGGAATAGCCTACCTCGCGTCAAAGAATGTAATTTGCTCGCATGTATTTTCATATAAAATTGTTAAAACGTGATAGTTGTCATTTTAAATTATTGTTTTCATGATGGTGCAAAGATCAAAGTTGTTGAATTGAGTGATTTCTGTCAAAAATTACAACGTCTAGTATTTAGACTGAGCAATTTTATTCTGTAATGATGTCTTGATATACTAAACAGTTTCAAATTGAGCTAGTGTTAATTTTTTATTCGATGGATTATTTGAGCTCATGAATCAATATGCGCCGCGTGAATGATGTCGCATTTGTTTCTTAGTAAAACTTTTGTCTATGCGACAACTTTTTCATTGCTTTTGAATATTCGTGATACTTCTCTAGGTTGCTTCATTTCATCATAAAATTCATAAGATTTTCGGAATCTCAATTCTCATTTGTAGCATTCTATTCATATAGTGTTTAAGTTTATTAAATAGTATTCCATAATTCAATTTAATGACTGATTTGACTGTTTGAATGTGACTAGATCATTCACTCAGACTTGGCTGCGCGCAATGTGTTGGCCGCTTCCAATCCTCTTACCCTCAAGATTGCAGATTTTGGATTGACGCGCTTACTGAACGACTCCGAGTACTACCAGCGACGAACCGAGGTAACACTGGTCTTGGGCGGAAATATTTGAATTAATTTAATATACCCTAGTGAGCAAATTATATATTTATTATTTATTATTTATTTATGCGGGCCGATTGCACTAAGGGGTAACTCCCTTAGTTATGCCGTAGTTATGCATTATTCTGTGAAGTTCTGCCTTCCATGTGTGAAATAGCAACAATTTTTAAAGTATTATTTCTACTATTAGTTTTATTCGCTAATAGCATTGATTTCGCTTAGTAGCAGATAAGCAAGGTAGTTGGCTGTACCTAGTTTTTGTACCTATGTAGTGCATACAATATATTTCAATAGATATTATTGTATATATATATATAACTTTAAGTTCTGCGATTTAGAAAATGATACTTCGATTTTGATGCTGGGAGATGAGTTAGCTAAGTAAGTCTTATCATGTGGTGTTGTGGTTGTGTATTCAGGGTGTGCTGCCGATCAAGTGGCTTGCCCCCGAAGCTCTGATAGAGAGACGCTGTACTACGAAATCTGACGTGTAGGCAAATTTCAGCACATTTCTGGCCATTTAATATTATTCTGCAACTACTAACTACTATCTGTCTATCCATGCTGCTAGAAATCTGAAGCGCCATGAATAGAAAGTTGCCGCTATAAGAGATTCTATGTACAGTATGAGAGTGTCGCGCCTTAAGAAAGACCATTATTTTGTCAAAGAGATTTTAATATAAATAATTAAAAAAAGGTTTTAGAAAATCTGAAAGAAATATTAGCTATTGCGGGCAACAGTTGCTGCTTCGCCAATGGGCAATCAAAGCCAAGAATGTATTGCTGCAGTTTTGCTACTTTAGCTATTTTTTTTATATTGTTGAACTTTCTTCGCTAAAGGTGGGCTATTTCAATCTATTTTTATATTACATTTGTTGCCATAATATTTCTCTACACCTCAGTATTATAGTGGCTTGTTGGAGCAAACGTTTTGCATTGTATTGAAGGTGGTCGTTTGGCGTGCTGATGTGGGAGGTGTTCTCCCTTGGGTCCAAGCCGTACCCGGACTATCCCCTCCCGGAGACCTATGACATCCTCATGGCGCGGCTTCGGAACGGATGTCGCATGGCCCGCCCTCGCAACATGCCTCCCGACCTGTAACGTCTTTCATTTTTAAATTTAACTCGATTTTCAGTTGGATTTTCATTCAATTTCAATTTGTTTCTTAATTTAAAGTTTCTTAATTTAAATTTATAGAAAATCTCATTTTGTTGTTAATTATCTTAACGCTGATGGTTCTGATAGTGAAGAAGCAGTATTTGTGTGGCTGTAGGTACAAGCTCGTCCTGCAGTGCTGGGAGTTTGGTCCGTGCAGGCGTCCACCCATGTCCGCCGTGCGCGAACGCATCCTCGTCGTCGCAGAGTCAACCGATGATGTACGCATGCTCAATGTCTCTATAGGCCGCTCTACGACTCTTTAGGCCGTTCTCTGGCTCTATGGGCCTCTCTATGGCTGTATACTCCGCTCTATGGCTCTTTGGGCCGCTCTCTGGCTCTATAGACCACTCTCTGGCTCTATGGACCACCCTCTGGCTGTGTAGGCTGCTCTAGCTACATGTAGCTCTATAGGCTGAGTGTGAAAATGGATTCTGCCTGAATGATCTTGGCACTTCATGGTGCTCGGACTAATGCAATTTTTAATTGAAATGCAAGTTAAAAACTATGAGCTCAAAATCCAGTTTTTATTTCCAATTCCCAAACTGTAACCAAAACTATGCCTAACCCTAAGGTAAGATTAACTAGACTTGAATCTTATCATCAGCCACAAGTCGAGGTGAAGAGCAAAGCTGAAGGGCCAGTTCCATTCGTGTAGAATTAATTTTGGCAGGCCGTGTTGATGCTAGTTTGCTAATAGGCCCTATTTATGTGTTGAAAATTTTTACACTTGCTTATTCCCCAATACACTCTAATGCCTTTTGATGGTTCAATTTAGCATGATGTTAAATTTCTACAAGACGATCGGAAGTTAAATGTGAAGAAAATAGTCAAATTGTAGCAAATAGAACGCTGCGATAAGAAATCAGTTTTTGCTCAAGTGTGAGAGTTATTTGTTACTTGTTAAAATTAGTTTATTTCAATTATTTTAAATTATATATTTGTGTCGCTCTAGCAGATTTCAGTTGTTTTTATGAAATGCATAAAAAAAATATCTGTAGCTTTTTACCTCAAAATTCTTGTGGTTGTTTAACATCTGTGGTAGATTCCGTTGATGCTGCCGGGTCCCTCCAGAAGGGAAGGAAAGCTTGTTCCAGTTCTGCGCGAATCTTGGCTCAGGCTTGGTAGTCCTCGTATGCCAGGTTAGTAGTGTTCAAAAATTAAGAGTAGAGTGCAGTTTCTACATTGTGATACACAGACCGGAATTTTAATGTACAGAGAGAGCAATAAGGGAACGACTGCTCCTCTAATAATATGAAACAAATTGTAACAATTTTGGCATCAATCTTGATTCTCCAGCCAAAAGTTAAAATGAATTAAAAATCATTGTTGTACATGTTTACTCACAGATCATGCCCCCCAAGTCCGAGAGATCGCCCCAGAAGCCGTCTCCCCCCATCAAGTGATTGTACCCCGTGGGGTTTCCCCTCTCAGTACAAACTATGGGCCCCTCAGTGGCCTCAACACAACGGGTGATTCGCTGCAGCCTCTGCTCCCCTGGGGCTTCTCTGCTGCATCCACTCCTGCTCCTCGCTTCTACATCAATCAGCTCTCCTGGGGCGACTCTGTCCTCAGTGAGGGGGAGAGGGGAGGTGTTGATGTTGAGAGAGAGGGTGAGGATTGGAGGGGGGGTATTGAGGGAGGGGGTGAGGGAGAGAGGGGGGGTGTTGAGGGAGGGGAGCGCCAGACGCAGAGAGGGGTGGAAGGGGTGCGAAATGAGGTGGGAGAACGTGAGGTAATCAATGATGTCAGGGGGGCTGTGTCGCCGTGCGTGTCGTCTACGTCGGAGGCTCTGACAGAGACCACATATCTCGAGCATTCATTCGCGTTTGGCTTCTGAGCGCATGAAGTGAAAAGTATAGTGATGTGCAGTGTGATGAATAATGCAGATGTTGGCGCTATGCTCGGTGTCGCTCAAAATAATGTTTACTCTTTCAAGGAGCAGTGCCGAGTCGACAACAGAGGTTAGAACAATGCTTTGTCAAAAAATACCAAGTCAAATAATTTTCATACAATGCTAAGTCAGACAATTCTTACACAATGCTAATTCACGCAATTCTCAAATATAATTTTAATTCTAAGTCTGATAATGTTAAAACAAACAATTCTAGATCTGACAATGTTGTACAGTATCATAATATGTGGACAAAGGGTACAGCTCACAACATCTACTCCATGCCTTTTGTATTGCTTTTAATCCGCTCGCTATGCTCCTGGTTGTGTTTGCTGCCTTCATAATCTAGATTAATGTCGCGTAGAGAATGAGTATTGTTTTATATTCTAAATGCTGTGTAGTTAAGTTTGAAGTTAAGTGCGTACATGTAGTTAAACTCTTCTAAAGCTAGGATAACCAAATATGTAATTGCGTCATTTAGAGAATGAATAAGACAGTGGCGACAGCTTTGATTTATGTGATGTTCTAACAGTTATGTAACAGGTATACTGAATTATGTTAGTGAGGTCTAAACTAACTCGCGCGGCCTGAACGTCAACAAACAACAGCCAGTCATAAATTGCGATGCAAGTGTAACGCACATCGTGGTCATGAATGTCGTGGTGTAAGCCGTTGGCGCCATATATTACAAATATATGTTTTTTTTAAATAGTTTAAAACGCTTACATCTCTCTCGAAAGATTTCATTTTTATAGAATAAGTTGTGAATAATCAGAATTTGAAATAGTATTTACAAAATTCCAGACTTTGTTTCGTAAATGACAATTAAAGTACATTCAATTTAATTGCAGAAAGGCAATGTCGATTGATCGAATTCTAATTATAGATTTGGATTCAAATATAGTTAATACAATAACATTTCTGCACAAAATTCAACTTCTTACAACTGAGGTGGGTTTTGTTTTTATTGACGCCAAAACTCAATAATTCGATCCGACAAAATATAAAGAACAAATTTGACTGTCAAACAGCTGGCTAGCAAATCCAGGTGGACCTAATTGTGTTCATTATCTCAAACTTGGTATAAATTTTGAAAACCAATTTCTCTTCAAGTGTACGATAAATCAGAATTCTGTATAACTGTCTTTGAATTTGCGATTTAGTCAATTTTGTACTGCTTGAAACTAGATAACTGATAAAAGATAAAGATAAACTAGATAAAGCTCCGATCAGCGTAAAACGTCACACTAAGCCTGGAAGGGTGTACTGTGGTTATGTCTATCATTCTTGTGTACAACGCTTGTAATAAAGTATTTTGATTAAGCCAAAATAAAGAACTTATGATTTATGAATAATGCAGTTTGTTCAAATGTCTTTGATGCTACTGCAGAAATAGTTGAGTATCAATTTTCTGTTAATTATTTGCAATTGGCATTTTTTTAAATCAGGGTATCATATGTGTCAGAGAATTATTTTGATACGTATATTTTTGTAATGTTACATTTAGTTTTAGATTTATTGTTCAGTTGACTTCTATAATTATGATATACTAGGGTATATTATGGTTTGTTTTGTTGCATATTTTAATTTTTGATCAATAATTATGTCCTCGATATTTTCAATATATAATCGATATAGCATTTTTATAAAGAACTTGTGTTATGCGAACTTATGTCGTAATGAGCAATTAGCAATTTGTCTGATGTGCATTGCGCTGCTAAAGACAAAGATCTTATGCTTTATGAATAATGTATTTGGTTTAAGTGTCTCATGGTAGTGCAGAAATATTTTTGTACTAATTTTCCGCAATCCAACGAAACATGTCCTAACGTGGAAATGCTGAAATTAGAGTTAGGGGTTAGGGATTTGGATTAGGGTTCAGGGTTAATTTAGGGTTAGTTTAGGGTCAGTTCACAGAGGAGTAAGGTTTAGGGTAAGGTAATAGGGTAAGGTTTACAAGAGGTTTTGGTATGTTCTAATTCACCATGTTAGGGCGCCTTTAGTGGAATCGCCTAATTTACTTTCAACTATTTGTGACTCAAGTTTTTAAAAATTATTGAATCATAATGTCCTACTATGTGAATGATTTTGATATGTGTAATTTTCTGTTAATTTACTTGCAGTTTCTTTCATGCACGGATACTGTTCGAGCATAGTTTTCTATGAAGATACACAACAATTTTTTTAATTTAAATGAGGCCCACGAAGAATAATTTAAATGGGAAATTAGACGATTGTGAAATGATTGACAAAAGACGCGCAATTATTCTGCATGATAATTATCGCCTAGCATTTTGGCAGACTCGTTCATCCAGGCTGTTGCTCGGATGTTGCTACGTACAGACGTACAATTCGCGCAGCGGTCACGTGACACTGTTAACACCGCGAACAGAGTCGAATGCTGACGTGTTGATTCTGGCGCAGCATCGTCGGCTGCGTTCGTGCAGCAGCAGCATCTTGCTTCAATTAACTCGTGCTGCGCAGCAGAAAGCGAAGCGAAGCAGCGCTGATGTGCTTCAGCTTTTACATCTAGGCTCTAGCCGAGGCCTGAGCTCCTTTGAGTTCAAAAACCAAAGGGAAAGCTTATGTATTTAAAGTGGGGGGGGGGGGGGGGGCAAAAATAAATAATTAATTGACTCAT
>JAQIWG010000827.1:0-28917 GCA_034695025.1 Chamaedrilus cognettii
AAGGGCCTCAGTCGCTGAGCTGGCCTCGAGGTCGAGGTCCGGGCAGGCTGTAGCAGGGGGATGGTTCCGCATCGTCTATAGTGCTTCTGCCATCGTGCAAGTGTCTCCTTTTTTGACGCATAGGGCTGGCCGTCTGCCTTGTTGATAGGACACTCTTGCCCCCTAAGCGATTTCCCGCTGATCTGTTTTGTGGCTCGGTAGACCGATCTCAGGTGGTTATTGCGCATGCCCTCCTCTGCCTCGTCGGTGAGGTTGTTGTAGAAGTTCTCGCGGTCCTCTCTGGTGCGTGCCCGCAGCGTGCTGCACAGCCGGCGCAAGCCTTCTGGTCGACGATATCCAACGTCCAGTCGGTTAGCCACGGGCGGCGCCGAGGACGCACAAATCCCAGGGTGTCAACAGCCATAGATTGTATCGCGTCCGCCAGCTTAGTCCACCTCTCCTCCACCCCGCCGCCTGATGCTGACGTTGCCTAGTCGTCCTTAAAGAGTGCTGGTGTACGTCGAACGCATGTGAGCATCATCTGTTAGTTTCCGGAGGTCAAGCTTGGGGGGCTTCCTTGCGATGATCCGAGGGGAGAAGGCCAGAGAGACCACAGCTACAAGTCTGTGATTTGTGTTAGCAGATGCTTCCACTCCCCGAAACACTCAGTACGACTTAACCACTGACCGTGAGGATGTGAGGATATGGTCCAACTCTTTCGTGGTGAAACCATTGTTGGAGATCCATGTCCAACGCCAGATGTCCTTTCTGCAAAACCACGACCCCAGTGCTGCCATACCATGCGTGGCGCAGAACGACAGCATACACTTGGAGTTGTCGTTGAGCGTCCCAGAACCAAACCTGTCGACGACCTCTGGAAAGAGCGTGCTGTTGGTTCCTGTGGTGGCGCTGAGATCCCCAAGTATGAAGACTTCGTCGTGAGGTGGGGCGGCTCTCATAGCGATGCAAAGCTGGTCGTAAAAGTCGTCTTTAGTTTTGGCATCCGCCTGTTCAGTGGGTGCATAGACAACGATGACGAACAAGGCATCGCGTTTGTGACGTATTCTGGCAGTGAGAAGCCGGGAGGAAATTGGAGTCCAGCACATGAGGTCCTTGCTGATTGGTTGCCGGAGAAGCAGGGCTACGCCTTGGTGCCTGGTTGTCCCTCCGGAGTGCAGCAGGGTTGCGTCACCGACGGAGGACATATCGCTTCCGGGTATTCTGGCCTCTGTGAGGCCCGTGGTGTCGATGTGGTATTTCGATATCTGCCGGGCTATCATCTCCTTGTAACCATTTTGGGCAAGTGTGAGAACATTCCAAGTGGCCATACATAGAGATGTCCGGTCGAATGTGGGTGCCCTTGATGCACGCTGCGCTAGTTGCGGTTGTGTTCCGATAGTAAACTTATCGCCTCCGCCTCGGTTCCTGGACGGGAGGCGCGGCCTTGGTGACCCGGGCAACGTCTGAGCCGGTATCCTTTTCTATTCTGCTTCATCTCATGGTCGGGAGTTTGTCCCTGGGTTACTTGGACCCATTGGGACGGGGGGGATGCGAGAGCCTGCCACACCCGTTCGCTTCACCCCGCTCGCGCAGCTATCAATGATCACCGTGCGGACGAGGCTACTAACGGTTCTCCCCCCAAGGAGGTGGGTGTTAGAGGACTTTGAGACCCGAATCCAGGCCGGGCCCGAGTCTACGCTCCGAGGAGTCATCGGTCACGTCACCTTCCTGTTTTACAGCAACCAGCCGGAAGCTGGAAGGTGTGACTCTTTAAGAACCTTTAAGAACCAGGACCATACTGACACACTGCGGCCATGCGTGGCCATTGCATCAGCCAGTGTGTTCTGAAGATACTCAGCCCCAACAGTGATACCGTAACATTAGATCGTAAATGTAAAGTATAGGCTCACATTTCAATAAATAACGCTATGATTCTACACCACTTTAGGGCTGGGAAGGTGGAGCGAGAGTTTGTTTGATGCCTAATCTCCTAGGCCTGGCGTTAGTTGGGCCTGGATTTGTGAGTGATGAGGCCCCCGCAAACTCTGAGCCGATCTCATCATCTCTTTAATTTTTTAAGTGTCGGCTGGTGGAGTCGCAGCACATGAGGGCGTGTGTTCGTCGCTGCAGACATGTAGCCTGTGCTAGCACGGAAAATGGACGGAAAAACGGAAATGAAGATGACGATGATGACCTGTATCTTACGTTAACATTATCGTATCGGTACGACGACTTTGAACACAAAACTAAAGCAGCAAGTCATATTTCAGATTCACCAAACTTTTTGATTTTGGCTAATTAAATGCAGTGATCTGATTAAGATCCAATTTGTGTGTTTTTAGCTTTAATATCGCCATAACTTTGAACATTGTCTAAATTACAATTTTCAGCATCGATGATTCAAATTTAGTAGTACAACTTGTATTTTGTTCAAATTGGCACCGATTCTCCACACTTCCACCAAGTTATCAGTGGTGTGACCCTGTAGACTCATTCTCCATCTATGCTGTTAGTATTGTGTCCACTACTCCACCATACTGTGTTGTTGTGACCCTACGCACACTTTCACCATGGATACTACAATAGTGTGACCCTACCCACTCCTACGCCACCACTACTCTGTGCTGTTGTGACAGTACCGACTCTCACCATGCTGTGATTTTGTTGTCTCTACCCACTCTCCCACGGAACTGAGTGTTGAGTCCCTACCCAGTCTCCAACCATATTGGTAGCATGATCCTGCGAACTCTCCCACCATGCTCAGTGTTGTGACCCTACCCACTTCCACCGTGCTGTGAGTGGTATAACTTTAACCACTCTCACTGTGCTGTGGTGTGATAGTGTGACCCTACCTGCTCTGTGTGGCGCTGTGACTCAACTCACCCACCAAACTGGGTTTGATGGTGTGAGCCTAGCCTTTCATCCATTGTGCTACGAATGGTGTGAGTTGTGACCCTACCTACTAATCCACCTTGCTGTGATTGGTGTGACCCTACCCACTCATCCACCACACTGAGGGTGTGGTGGTGTGAGCCTGCCCATCCATGAACATACTCATCCACTGCGCTGTGTGTGGTGGGCAGGGAGAGTAAGCGCAAGCTGGCGAGTGTGGAGGTGGAGGAGAGGCAGGAGGACGAGAAGAAGCAGAAGGTGAAGGAGGTGGAGGATGCGTTTGAGGGGACACACAGCCTGCAGGGGTGAGTGTAGGACGCACACACACGGCCAGCAGGGGCGAGTGTGTAGGACACATGGCCAGCAGGGGTGAGCGTGTGTGACACAAAGCCAGCAGGGGTGAGTGTGTGTGACACACCAGCAGGGGTGAGTGTCTAGAACGCACACACACGGCCCGCAGGGGTAAGTGTGTAGGACACATGGCCAGCAGGGGTGAGTGTGTGACACACACGGCCAGCAGGGGTGAGAGTGTGGGACGCACATGCGGCCAGCAGGGGTGAGTGTGTGGGACGCACATGCGGCCAGCAGGGGTGAGTGTGTGTGACACACCAGCAGGGGTGCGTGTGTAGGACACAAGAATACATCAATATATTTCATCATGTGTCACAACTCAAATAATGCCTCAATATGCTTAGCTCTTGCTTCAATGTGAGTTGAGCCGCTATATTGTTTTTAGTGTAAAATTTTAAGTCATGGTATTGGTATTTACACTTTTGTAAATGCAAATACTATAACTTTGTGATCGCTGCCCGTATGTGTATTTGATAAGCTGCTTGCATAAGCATGTATAGGTGTTAATGCTTTATGCTGGTGTGTGTGCGTTAACACTGGTGTGGTGTGTATGTTAGTGCTGGTGTGAGTGCTTTTCAATGTGGCAAGAATTTTTCTTTCTGTCCTTGATAGTGTGCGCGACAGAGTCTTTGAGCGCAGAAACAGACTCTAAACCTGCTTCTATGGTATGTTTGTTATCACTGTTGTGTTTGTTATCACTGTTGTGTTTGTTATCACTGTTGTGTTTGTTATCATTGTTGTGTTTGTTATCATTGTTGTGTTTGTTATCATTGTTGTGTTTGTTATCATTGTTGTGTTTGTATCATTGTTGTGTTGCAGATAATTGCTTCTGAATCTTTTCATCATTTGCATCACGTGCAAGACACTAGCATGCATATGCGTGTTGCTCTGTTACATGCCTGTACGTGACACTGTCACATACGTATGCGTGGCGCACTGTAATGCATATGCATGACTCAGCGGCATGCCTATGCAGTATACATGGCACACTGTCCCGTGCATTATTGCCTATACGTGACTGTGTATGCTTGACATTGTCACACCTGACATGATGTGGCATGTGTGTTTAGCGGTGATGAAGTCTGTGAGACAGCCAATGGCTGTAAGCTAGAGGGCAAGGTGAAGCAGCCCCGCGCAGCAGCAGGCGCAGCAGCAGGTGCAGCAGCAGCTGCAGCAGCAGCAGCTGCAGCAGCAGCGCCACCGTTGCGCTGCAAGGAGTGTAAGCAGCTGCTCGACGACTCTGACCTGACGCTCTTCACCGGCGACCCTCCCACTGCCGTCAGTTTCACTGCCTCGCCTCTAGCTGAGAGCTGATTGGGTGTGTGTGGGACAGTTTCGCTGCCTCGCCTCTAGCTGAGAACTGATTGGGTGTATGCGGGTCAGTTTACACTGCTGAGTACCCACTCAGCAGTGGGTCAGTTTACACTGCTGAGTGTGTGTATGTGGGTCAGTTTGCACTGCTAGGTACGTCTATGTGGGTCAGTTTACACTGCTGAGTGGGTGTTTGTGGGTCAGTTTACGCTGTATAGAGCATTGATTGAGTGTATATAGATTAGTTTCTGCTGCTGAGAGCTCTGATTGGATGTACGTGGGTCAGTTCGTGCTGCTGAGAGCCCTGATTGGATGTACGTGGGTCAGTTCGTGCTGCTGAGAGCTCTGATTGGATGTACGTGGGTCAGTTCGTGCTGCAGAGAGCTCCGATTGGATGTTTGTGGGTCAGTGATGGTGCTGTGGTGGTGCAGGTGGAGGAGTTCATCATGCTGACCGACCCGCGGCTGCAACTCTTCTCAGACCACGACCACGATGTGGATGAGGCGGACGAACGCCCTCAGCACAAGGTCACTCACTTCAGGTGAGTGAGCGAACGAGTGAGCAAGCGAGTGAGTGAGTGAATGGATGAGTGAATGAGTGAGTGATTGAGCGAGTGAGTGAGTGAGCGCTCTCAGCACAAGGTCGCTCACTTTAGTTACTACTCATTCGCTAGCAGAAGACTATCAGTAGGATGACTGGATCGAAACTCCTCGATGAATAACGTATATAAATTAGGTGCAAAATGGTATAGAATGAAATTTTTCAGGCCTTATTACATGCTATAGCTCGCTAGTGATGTGCGTGCACTATAACCCGGCTGGCTGGCGCTGGTGCCGTGTGTACGACACGTAATATATGTGTGACTGGTGTGGCGCAGTGTGTGTGTGACTGGTGTGGTGCAGTGTGTGTGTGACTGGTGTGGTGCAGTGTGTATGACAAGGCGACACACCTTTGTGCCTTTGACACGGGTCTGATAGAGAAGAACGTAGAGCTCTACTTCAGTGGTTACGTCAAGCCGATCTACGACGACAACCCAAGCCCTGATGGTTGGTGCCTTGAACCCATCTACAACCCCAGTCCTGACGGTTGGTGCCTAAGCCCGTCTACAACCCCAGCCCTGAGAGTTGGTACTCTAACCCGTCTAACTCCAGCCCTAATGTTTGGTGCCTTGAGCCCGTCTACAAACCACATTTAGTGGCGCATACTCAGTTCTATATCTGTAAGTGAGAATGTCCCGTGTGTAACTGTGTATGTTTGTCTGTATGCTTGTCATGATGCAGTATGGGGCTATATTCTTTCATATAGGCTCTGCGCGGTAATTTTTGGCAACATTTTTATGTCCAAGCTGTCATATGGGCAATAGGGTACTTGTACTCAGGGGATGACTGTCTGCTGCAGCATGCAAGTGAGAAAACAGCCATGCTGCAAGCGGCATATGCTGCAACTTGCAAGTGTGTGCTACATATGGGATATGCCACAGTATGCACGTGCAGGGACATGTACATAAAAGGCGTATGGCCGAAAGATTTCACAAAAGTCATGTTGATACCGATACCTAAAAAAGCAAATGCCAATAAATGCAGCGATTTCAGAATGATCACCTTGATTCGCCGTGCTTCAAAGATTGTGCTGAGAATAATCACAAAGGAATTGAAGGAAGGAAGGCAATGGATGCTATAAGTAAAACGCTATTGGCGTCAGAAAAGGCATGGTACAAGGGAGGCGATTACGGGTAATGAGGACATTGTGTGAAAGGAGCTTGGAATTTAGTAATGTTTGCTTCATAGAATTTGAAAAAGCATTGAATGGAGTAAACTGGATGAGAATGATGAACATTTTGAAACGGATAGCAGAATGGTGGGAAAGTTGTACATGAATCAAGAAGCCATTGTGAAGGTACATGATGAGTACTCAGAGCCGGGAATAATAGGGAGAGGAGTGAGACAAGGATGTTTGTTATCTCCGCTATTGTTCTCGCTGTACGTAGAGGAGTTGATGGAAGAGGCAATGGAGAGAGTAGATGAAGGGGTCAAAGTGGGAGGCTATCAGTTGAAAGACATTCGATTTGCAGACGATCAAGGAATCGTTGCAAACACTGAAAAATGGTTGCAATTGATACTGGATAAATTAAATGACGTAGCAAAAATATATGACATGAAGATAAACATGAAGAAAACTAAGGTCATGAAAATGTCCAAAAATGGAGGAGCTATTAGTATTGTCATAGAAGGAAAGGAAGTTGAGCTAGTCAGCAAGTTGAAATATCTGGGAGCTTGGATTACGAAGGATGGGAGGTGTGACGCAGAAATCAGGACGAGGATAGCAATGGCAAGGAATGCCTTTACCAAGAAAAGGGAGCTGTTGATTAGAGAGCTGAGCAGGAACATGAAAAAGAGGATTGTGAAGACGGTGGTTTGGGCTGTGGCATTATACTGCGCTGAAACTTGGACACTCAAGAAGGAGTACATCAGAAGAATAGAAGCATTTGAAATGAGGTGTTGGAGAGAATGGAGAATATAAGTTGGACAGAGAAGGTGACAAATAAGGAGGTATTAAGGAAAGTGGGAAAACAATCACTATGATCGAAATGATAGCCAGAAGAAAGAAAAACTGGATTGGACATGTAATGGGAGGAGAGGGTTTGTTGAGAGAGGTGATGGAGGGAAGAATGGAGGGTACGAGAGGACCGGGAAGGCCATGTACCAGAATGATGGACGACATGCTTGAGAAGGAATCGTATGCGGATATGAAGAGAAGGGCTAAAGATCGGATATGGTGGAAGGTTTGGACACCGAAGACCTGCCATGTGGCAGAGCACTGAAGAGAGAGAGATGCACGTGTAACAGTCATATATGCTACAGATGGGATATGCTGCAATGTGCAAGTATGTTGCAGATGGGATATGCTGCAAGGCGCTGGGGCCGATCAATGAGTGGTGGACTGCAGGGTTTGATGGAGGACAGAATGCGCTCATTGGATTCTCTACCGGTACGCTTTATGAAATCTATTGTATTTCATCGTTTAAGAGTTCATCATAATCGGAATTTTAGAAGTTGATCGATTGCTTTTGTCAGTATTTTATGTAATTTGCGATAATGTGGTATGGGTGCAGTATGGGTGCTAGTAAATATAATAGTTCCTAATGGTTAGGTCTATGTCACGCAGTGCACCCCACACGCGTGGTTAAGAGGTGACTAAGTGTGTGTGGTGTGCTGTGTGTATGTGCATGTGTGTACAGTTTGTGACTCTGTGTGTGTGTGATGCCTTGTATGTACAGTTTGTAACTCCGAGTGCGTGTGTATGTGCTGTGCACAGTGTGTGTGTGAGATGCATCGTGTTTGCGTGGTGCTCTGTGTGTGTGTGTGGTTTACTGCATCTGTATGTGGTACAGTGTTTGTGTGGTGCAGTATGTAGTATAGTGTGTAGTGCAGTGTGTGTACGTGGTGCAGGGTATGCGTGGTGCAGTGTGTGTGTGGTGCAGTGTGTGTGTGGTTTTGTATATGGTGCAGTGTGTGTCTGCGCTGCATTGTGTGTGTGTGTGTGTGCTTCAATGAGTGTGTATGGTGCAGTGTGTATGTGGTTCAGTGTGTGTGGTGCAGTGTTGTGCAGTATGTGTGTAGTGCAGTATGTGTGTGTGTGGTGCAGTATGTGTGTGTGGTGCAGCGTGTGGTGCAGTGTGTGTGGTGCAGTATATGTGTGGTGTAGTGTATGGTGCAGTGTGTGGTGCATGGTGCAGTGTGTGTGTGTGGTACAGTGTGTGTGGTGCTGTGTGCAGTGTGTGTGTGGGGTGCAGTATGTGTGTGTGGTGCAGTGAGTGGTGCAGTGTGTATGGTGCAGTGTGTGTGGTGCTGTGTGCAGTGTTTGTGTGTGTTGTGCGTGGTGCAGTGTGGGTGGTACTGTGTGCACTGTGTGTGTGGTGCATGGTGCAGTGTGTGGTGCAGCGTGTGTGTGTGATGCAGTGTGTGTGTGTGGTGCGTGGTGCAGCGTATGCGGAGTACATCCTCATGGCGCCCAGTGAGTCCTATGCACCCTTTATGCGCGCCGTCATGGAGAAGATCCAGCTGTCGAAGGTCGTCATTGAGTTCCTGTCGGCGCAGCTCGAGGCAACCTACGAAGACCTGCTCAACAGAGTGCAGACCACCGTACCCCTCACTGGGGGTGTGGGGGAGGGCGCCCCCACCTGCTTCACAGAGGACTCCCTCCTGCGCCACTCACAGTTCATCGTCGACCAGGTACTGACAGCTGTGCACCAGATACTGACAGCTGCAGACCAGGTACTGACAGCTGTACATCAGATACTGACAGCTGCAGACCAGGTACTGACAGCTGTGCACCAGATACTGACAGCTGTGCACCAGATACTGACAGCTGCACACCAGGTACTGATCGGTGCTAAAGACTATGGATCTACTAGCCTGGAGCTATGCAGGTGCGGGTGTATAACGAACAGGTGTGCTGTATAAGTCTGCTGGTGTAAGGGTGTGGTGTGCAGGTGTAAGGATGTGCAGTGCAGGTTCACAGGTGTGGTGTGCAAGTGTAGGGTTGTACAGTTTTGGTGTGCAGGTGTGGTGTGCAAGTGTACAGGTGTGCAGGTGTGGCGTACAGGTGTGCAAGCGTAGGATTTTCTGTGCATGTTTACAGGTGTGGTGTGCAGTGTGTAGGTGTGCAGTTGTGGTGTGCAGGTGGAGAGTTATGACGAGGCGGCTGATGAGGACGAGGTGTTGTTGGTGACGGTGCCCGGCATGCGCTCTCTCATAAAACTCGCCGGCGTCACGCTCGGCAAGAGGTCCGCGTCCCACTGCACTGCTCGCTGTCGCTCACTGACTCTCTGTCTCACTCGCTGTTGTACTCTGTCTCACTCCCTGTTTCACTCGCTGTCTCACTCTGTGTCTGTCTCGCTAGCTGTCTCACTCTCTATCTCTCTGTCTCACTCCCTCTTTCACTCGCAGTCTCACTATGTCTCTTTCTCAGTCTCACTCACTGTCTCACTCTCTGTCGCACATTCTGTCTCACTGTTTGTCTCACCCGCTGTCTCACTCTCTCTCAGTTTGTGTTATTCTCTCTCACTCTGTTTCACTCTCTGTCACTCACTGCCTCACTCTGTCTCTGTCTTACTCTGTCTCTCTGTCTTGCTCGCTGTCTCACTCTCTATCTCTCTCTCTCTTACTATGTCTCATGCCCTGTCTCACTCCTTGTCTGTTACTCTCACTCTCTGTCTCACTCACTGTCTCACTCTGTCTCACTTATTGTCTCACTCACTGTCTCACTCACTTTCTCACTCTCTGTCTCACTCTCTATCTCACTCTGTGTCTGCTGTTGCCAGGCGCGCAATGAGGAGGCAGGAGCGGGGTGCGGGGGGGATCAAGCAAAAGGGCAAGCAGGGCACGAGCAGGGACTCGATGGCCACGGTCACGCCCCTCGTGCGCTCCATCTTTGATGCCATGTTCCAGGGTCAGATTGAGGTCAAGGGCGCCGGGGTCAAGCGCCGGCGCTGCGGCATCTGTGAGGTGAGCGAGTGCGCGGCGTGTGCTGCGTGCGCCGCGTATGATATCATCCGTGATGCGTGCGCATGCACCGTGTGCGCGGCTCATGATATCATCTGCGAGTTGAGTGCGCTGTGCATGATGTCATCTGTGAGGTGCGCGTGTGCGCTGTATGGGTGCATGATGACAGCTGTTATATGTCAGGCATGCGAGTGTGCTGGTTAAAGTAGGAAAAATCAATCATATAAACAAAATCCTGGTTTTTCATCAAATGGTTGCTATAATTTCACCCTTGATTAATGTGATGCGGGTGTAACAGCAAGCCTTGATTGGCGTGTATGCGGAAGTGTGTGGTTTGTGTGTTTGTGTATGTGTGTGTGTGTGTGTGCAGGTGTGTCAGCAGGCAGACTGTGGTAAGTGCAAGGCATGCCTGGAGATGATCAAGTTTGGAGGCAACGGCAAGTCCAAGCAGGCCTGCTTCACACGCAGGTCAGCACAGCACGCATGCTGCGTGTGTATGCACTGCACGCATGCTGCGCGTGTATGCGCTGCGCGTGCATGCGCTGCATGCATGCTGTGTGAGTTAGGGCGAAGGTGGAGTTGAATTGAGTTGATAGCGGGATGAGAGTGGGATGAGAGTGGGTTGAGAGTGGGTTGAGAGTGGGATGAGAGTGGGTTTGAGAGTGGGATGAGAGTGGGTTGATAGTTGATTGAGATTAGGCTGAGGGTGCATTGTGGTTAGAAAGGGTACATGGGACAAGCTATAGAAGGAGACTGGAAACGGCATGAAAAAGCTTGACAGAAGCATTTGAAAGCTACAGAATTAAGCCTCGAGGATGCGACGGATTGGATATAGTGGACGGCGGGTGGCTGCAAATAGCCTACCCCTGCGCAAGCGAGGAATACAACCATAAATGCGCGTGTGTGTGTGAGGGTGGGTTGAGGGTGGATTGAGGGTGGGTTTGATGGGTGCAGGTGCCCCAACATGGCGGTGAAGGAAGCAGAAGAGGACGACCTGCTGGAGGATGAGGAGGGGGGAGATGTGGACCCCCTGCTTTCCGCCTCCAACGGGACCGCCGAGCCAAGCAAGATCAAGCACTCCTTTGACCAGAAGACAAAAGTATCTGCTGTCTCTGAACCTTGGTTGAACCTTAATGATCTTAGTCTGCGTCTGTTTCGTGTGGTATTAGTCTAGTCGTCTCTGTGCTTTGTTGAGCACTGCAGGAGGTCTCGTGTTGTTTGTGCAGTTTGATGCGACTCCAGAGATATTGTGAAACTTGGACTTGAACATGATAGCATGCGCTTAGTGACGTATTATTCCCTCTAGTGCATTCCCACGCGACAGGTCCCTGGCATCCAACCTCTTCATGCATGTCTCATCTACTGACGTTATCTTTATGTGTCCATACGATTTCTACTGCAAGTAATTTCTCTCTCATTCCTATTCTTACTCTCGCCCTCAATACTTTGCTCCATTACCTCTTTCATCAGCCGTCTCTCCTCATTACTTGCCTCGTACGCTTCTCTCGATTATCTTCTTCATATCAGTCCTCTCTCCTCATTACTTAACCAAAAAAGTTTTGCTTTTGATTGACAATGATTTTCACGGGTGTTTGTTTTACTCTTGCCAAAACGTTGTTTGTTCTTGCTTATTGGTTCCATTCCGAGCCCTCGTTGGTTAAATTCATTAATTTATTTATTTAGTTAAATTTGTTAGTCAATTATCAGTTGCATGAAACTGTTAACCTTTTGGCTGCCGACCAGCCATTTTTGATCTCGCGCGATTGCGATGCAACAAGCCAATACTGGTCTCCAACAATCGCCGCGCTACAATGCGATGTGCCAAAAATGGTGTAATACGCATCACTCCAGTCAACGGCCTGGCTTGAAGTTGGATGAAAAGCAATCGCTCGGCTTACAATTACAATTCTATTCGTCAGATATCACTGCATCTACTGGACTTTTCAGCTTATTTATAGCTTCAGTACTGGCTGCACTGTAGTCTAGAGAATTTGTTTTGCATTTGGTCTAGTCTCTAGAAACCTTGCTGTTAATCTAATTTTCATCCGATCTGAATAATTTTAGCAGCAGAATGTCTGAAATTCAATTACACAACTTTCTTGCATTTACAGTTTGAAATCTGAGAAACTTCACCATTCACATTTTGCAAAAAACTTTTGGAAGCTCGTTTCCAGCTCGGGGCTACCCAGCCACGCAATAATTTTTTTTTCAAAAAACTTCTCGATTTGCACTCTGGTGCTGTTCAATTCTAGCAGTTCGTTGCAAATTTCATGTTTTTAGCTTTTTAGGAGCGGAGATACAGATTTTTGAACAAATATAGTATTTTTTTAGATTTTGTGCAAAAGCATGTTTTTATGAGGCATTTAGCCGTTAGCATAGTCAGTTTTTAACAGCATACTAACCTTCATCATATGCGGCTGTTCAAGAGTTAAATCTATCTGTAATGTATCGGCGCAGTTTTGATGCGTTTATATCTGAGTGTGTGTGTGCATTGACTGCATATAGGCGTGTGATTTTTGCCAGAATTGACATTATGCTGCGTCTAGCAGCTTCCAATATACCTTCGTGGCTTCAGAGCGTGAGGGAGGGTGTCCAAGGTCGCAGGCGTCCAACCTGTGCTAGCACGGAAAATAGAAAGGGAAATGATGATCCGAGTGTGTGTGTGTCTGTGTGTCTGGATGTGAGTGTGTGTCTGTGTGTCTGTATCTGAGTGTCTGTGTGTGTCTGTGTGTGAGGTAAACGCGGAGTGGGTGGGTGAGGCAGTCAAGCAGGAAGGCAAGAAGACCTTCTACTCGACAGTCTGCGTCAATGGGGAGCAGGTGTGTAGTGTACAAATATGGCTTATGCTTACCTACATGTTACTTGCATATTACATGCAATATCCATGTCGTTTTGTTTGCTTACACGATCATATAGCGCTTCACCTCAAAATGCATATGACAATGTGTAGATGAGTGTGTGACATGTATGTGACAGTCTGTGGGTAAGTAACATCTATGTGATGGTGTGTAGATATGACATGTACATGTAGATGTGACATGTACATGTAGATGTGACATGTATGTGAGTGTGTAGGACTGTAGGTAAGTGTGGGCGAGTACGTAATGGTGTGTGTGTTACATCTATGTTACGGTGTGTAGATGAGTGTGTGACACCTATGTGTCAGTGTGTGGGTGAGTGTGTGACACCTATGAGTCGGTGTGTAGGTAAGTTTGGGCGAGTATGTGACACCTATGTGATGGTGTGTAGGTGAGTGTGGGTGAGTACGTGACGGTGAAGCCAGACGACCCGTCGGTGCCGCTGTACGTGGCGCGGGTGGGACACATGTGGCAGGAGGGCGGTGACAAGATGTTTCATGCCAAGTGGTTCAAGTGAGTTACGCACCGCTGCACATCTTGCTGCTCGCTCTCAGGACACGTTGCTTGATCGTCTGTCATGACCTTGCGGACTTTGGGACTGTGTGCCTGGCTTGTAGTTGTGTGCCTGACGTGTGACTGTGCCTGGCGTGTGACTGTGCCTGGCTTGATGACTGTGGCTGGCTTGTGACTGAGTGCTAGGCTTGCCGACTGTGTGCATGCCTTGCCGACTGTGTGCTTGCCTTGCTGACTGTGTGTTTGCTTGCCAACTGTGTGCCTGCCTTGCCGACTGTATGCTTGCCTTGCGATTGTGTGTCTGGCCTGAGAACCGTACGACCCCTCAGTCTGCATGCCTCGTATTGGTATCTGGCTGGTTGGCTGTGCCTGGCTCTGGCTGCCTGGTACTACCCTGCTATATGCACACCTTTGCCTGTGCTCGGTGTGTATGCCTAGCTGCATGCATGTGTGCCTGGCTATGTGTGTGTGTGCAGATGTGTCTGGCTGTGCGTATGTGTGCTTTTGTGTTTATCTGCCTGCGTATATGTGTGCATCCATGCCTGCCTGTATGTAATAAAAATAATAATAATAATGAGCTTAGAGTCCGTTTCGGCATCTAGTGATGTCATCGGGGACCTCCCTTTGCCGCGGGCATCCATCAAGCGATTGATAAAAAATCCAAGACGAAGGGGTGGGAGAAAGGGTGCCGGATAGCAGGTCTGATTTTTCCGTATGTCAGGCACACATGGAGGCACACATGTGTGCCTGGCTGTGTATGTGTCCCTGTATGTATGTCTAGCTGTGTGTATGCGTGACTGCATGTCTGCATGTGTGCCCGTGTGTATGCGTGTGCTAGTCTATGTTCCGTCATGTGTGTCTGGGTGCGTGTATGTGTGCGTGTTTGTGCGCCTCCCCTCTCAGTCGTGGCAGTGAGACGATTCTGGGAGAGACGTCCGACCCTCTGGAGCTCTTCCTCATCGACGACTGTCAGGACACGCAGCTCAGCTTTGTCGAACACAAGGTTCAGGTCAGTCTGGTGACATTGGGTCTGATCCTGGGTGTGACACATGGTGACACGCAGTGCAACCCTGGGTGTGATCCGAGGTGTGATACGCAGTGTGACACCAACCAGTGTGAAGTGTGACACCGGCCAGTGTGACACTGGCTAGTGTGACACGGGGTGTGAAGCTTGAAGTGACACAGGATGACACTGGGTGTGACCCGAGGTGTGACGCTAGATTTGACATGCAGTGTGCTACGCCACTGGCTGTGACACGGTGTGATGCTTGTTGCAACACTGGCTGTGACACGATGTGATGCTGGTTGTAACACTGGGCGTGATGCTGAGACAGTGTAGCACTGAGATAGTGTGACACTGAGACATTGGGTATGACACTGAGACTGTGTGACACTTACTGAGACAGTGTGACACTGGCTGTGACAGTGAGACGGTGTGACACTGATGTGACACGATGCCTGATGGATAGTGCCCTACAGACCTGGTTCCTCTGTGTCAGATCCATCGCTCTCATTGCTCACATTCCATGCTCTATTGCAGACATTCTCAAAGGTTGTTCTTTCTCAAGGACCCACTCCCTGCAGACTTGGATAAATTGAGAATAGATCTGAAGCCCAGAGCTCCGCGGACGAGTCAGACTTTGACTCAAGAAGGGGGCGGTTCTTTGCTTGGCTCCGATTCACTGAACAGATTCTAATGATCGTTGTACTAAACGGGTCCTTAAACCCCAACGAGAATCTCGGGGACCCCGTCTAAATCTTTTACGATTCGCGTACACCTAATGGTTTGCATTAGTAGAATTGATGTTGGTAATGAAGAGTTAGCTGAACTCTTTCAATGAGGGCAGAATTATAGGCTTATGGAGAATAGAAGAAACGGGAGGACGTTGACTATTTTTGCAGCGACTGGATCAGTGACAACATCACCAAACTAATACTGCATGATTAGCCTTACAGTTTGCTACAATGACATTTACGTCTTTTGAGTGTGGTAGGTTCTGTATATTGGTGGTGTGGTGTGTGGTGTGGTGTAGTGCGGTAGGTGATTGCAGTTGTGGTGTGATAGGTTCTGTACAGTGGTTGTCAGTTGGTTCTGTGTACAGTGGTGTAGTACAATGATGGTGTGGAAAGATCTGTATAGTGGTGTGATACATTGTGGTTGCTGCTGTACAGTAGTGGTGCGGTCCTGCAGGTGTTGTACAAGACGCCGGTGAGTGACTGGCACATGGTGGGAGGTGAGGAGAGCACCAACAGCATCATCACTCACGACGACGGACACACGTTCTTCTATCAGAAATGGTTTTCACTCCCCCTTCTATCAGAAACGGTTTGCTTACCCCCTTTGATCAGAAATGGTTCGCACTCTCCCTTCTATCAGAAATGTTTCACGCTTCCCCTTCTATCAGAAATTGTTCGCACTCTCCCTTCTATCAGAAATGGTTCACGCTTCCCCTTCTATCAGAAATTGTTCGCACTCTCCCTTATATCAGAAATGGTTCACGCTTCCCCTTCTATCAGAAATGGTTCGCACTCTCCCTTCTATCAGAAATGGTTCACGCTTCCCCTTCTATCAGAAATGGTTCGCACTCTCCCTTCTATCAGAAATGGTTCGCACTCCCCCTTCTATCAGAAATTGTTCGATCTCCCCCTTATATCAGAATGGTTCTTCCATATTCTATCTTATTCTCTCAGAAATCGTTTGCGTGTGTTTGTCAGTTTTGACACCAAGCTGTGATATGATGCGTGCGTGTGTGTGTCAGGTATGACACTTGGCTGTGTGAGTATGCCGTGCATGTGTGTGTCAGGTATGACACAATGGTGTGTGTATATCACGTGCGTGTGTGTGTGTCAGGTATGACACAAGGGTGTGTGTGTATCGCGTGTGTGTGTGTGTCAGGTATGACACCAGGCTGCGTGTGTATGACAAGTGCATGTGTGTCAGGTATGACACTGTGAGTATGACGTGTGTGTGTTTGACAGGTATGACCCGGAGAGAGCGAGGTTTGAGGACGTGCCGCTGCTAGACCCCTCTCAGTCACACGACCTCGCGGCGTGTCTGTCCTGCGCCAGACAGGCTCAGCGCACTCTGGTCTGTACATCACGCTGGGTGGCACTGCTACGCACCGTGTCGCACTGCTACACACTGCTACACACTGAGCCACCCTGCTGCACACTGTGACACACTATGACACACTGCAGCACACTGGGCCACACTGCTGCACACTTAGCCACACTGCTACACACTGGGCCACACTGCTGCACGCTGCGACACACTGCTACACACCGTTGCATTGTATGTATTGTGTATGGTTTAGATGTACTGTGTTGTGCAGTATGTGTTGTGTGTGGTGCAGTATGTACTGTGTGGTGCAGCATGACACGCCGGTGTTTGGTGCGAGGACCGAGGGTGAGGAGAACTTCACAAGTGTGGCCTACCAGGGTGTGACGTACAATGTCGGGGACTGCGCCTACTTTGACCCGACAAGCTTCGGCTTCCTCATCAAACCAGCGTCCACGGCACTGCCGCCGGGCAAGAAACCTCTGGCGCGACAAGAGGTAGCGATACCATGGCTGCTTGACTTGATGACTGCTTGACTTCATCGCTGCTTGACTTGATGACTGCTTGACTTGATCACTGCTTGACTTGATCACTGATTGACTTGATCACTGCTTGACTTGATGACTGCTTGGCTTGATCACTGCTTGCCTTGATCACAGTGCGGCGCCAGCTGTAGAGTGTGGAGTGTGTGTAGGTGGACGAAGACCTGTACCCGGAGATCTATCACTAGAGCGTAAGTTTGTGTAGGTGGATGAGGACCTGTGCCCGGAGGTCTATCACTAGAGCGTGAGTTTGTGTAGGTGGACGAGGACCTGTACCCAGAGGTCTATCACTAGAGTGTGGAGTGTGAGTAGGTGGATGAGGACCTGTGCCCGGAGGTCTATCACTAGAGCGTGAATGTGTGTAGGTGGATGAGGACCTGTACCCGGAGGTCTACCGCAAAGGTGACTACATCAAGGGCTCCAACGACACCGTCCCTGAGCCCTTCCGCATCGCACGCATCATTAGCATCCGCCGCAGCAAGCAGGCCGACTGCAGCAAGCTCGACACGGACCACGTGCTGCTCACTGTGCAGAAGTTCTACAGGTGGGCGCCAGAACTGCAGATCTCGTCATGCCTGGGCCTGTTTCTACTTCTAGTTATGCATATTGGTACTTTCTAGTTCTAAATATGTTAGCCTGTGTTTACTTATGATTCTGCATGCTGGCCTGTCTTGGCTCCGCTGATAAATGTGTGTCTCAGAGATTGGCTTTATGCGAAAAGGTGCTTTATTGTATATATACTCATGTATGCGCCCGGAGGTCTATCGCTAGAGTGTAGGGTGTGTGTAGGTGGATGAGGACCTGTACCCGGAGATCTTCACTAGAGTGTGGAGTGTGTGTAGGTGGATACCTGTACCCAGAGGTCTATCACTAGAGCGTGAGTGTGTAGTATGCATGACTCAAGTATTTGTCGATGGATGACGATGCATTGACAAGATCAGATGTGTATCATTAGTGAAATCGGTCTGGTCCTAAAGTACCCATCAGTGTATGGCAGGCTGCTTACTACAGTTGGCCGGTTCTCAATACTAGATCAGCTTGTGGTTGGATTGTTGACGTTGCAAGGCCTGAGAACCTGCACAAGGGAGTCCAGTCGTCATATCAGGCGGACCTCAACCTGCTCTACTGGAGCGAGGAGCGTGAGTGACGCTCTGCTTGAGATCACGTCTCTATCCTTGTAGAACTAATTCTTTATTTAGCCACCATGTGTGCCTGTATTATCTTTCATCCAGTGGTCTTCTAATGACTACGCTGAGTGCGGTGTGGTGTGTAGAGAGTAAGACTACACTGGGTGCGGTGTGGGGTATGTAGAGAGTAAGACTACACTGGGTGCAGTGTGGTGTGTAGAGAGTAAGACTACACTTGGTGCAGTGTGTAGAGAGTAAGACTACGCTGAGTGTGGTGTGGTGTGTAGACAGTAAGACTACACCACTGCGGTGTGTGATGTGTGTAGAGAGTGGTGTGATGTGTAGGGAGTAAGACTACACTGCTGCGATGTGTGGTGTGTGTAGAGAGTAAGACCACACTGAGTGTGTTGTGTGGTGTGTGTGGAGAGTAGGACTACAATGAGTGTGGTGTGGGGTTTGTGTAGTGAGTAGGATTACACTGAATGCGGTGTGGGGTGTGTGTAGAGAGTAAGTTTATTCGGAGTGCGGTGTGGTGTGTGTGTAGAGAGTAAGACTACGCTGAGTGCGGTGTGGGGTCGGTGTGAGGTGCGCTACAGTGAGGATCTACTTACCAGTCGCTCGAGTGTCGACGAGTATTTCAAGGGAGGACCCGACAGGTTCTACTTCACCGAGGTGTGTCCTGTCAATCAATCAATCAATATCGGACTACTGATATAGCGCATTAACATGACCTAGTCATCACAGGGGCGCTTTACAGACTTTAAGGGCGCTTGTGTTATACGAGTGAGTATTGTAGACGTTCTGTAGATGATTGAACAAACTGTTTGCTTCCCAATCCTGTATAGTGTACACGCATGGCTGCGGATGGGATGGTGAGCCCCTGGAGACTCCGGTGTGTCAATGGACAAGGAGAGATCTTGCAGTGTAGCTACTGAACGAATTTAGTTGATTGTTAGTTCCTTTTAATGAAAATTGAAACGGATATCCCAAAAAAAACCCAAAAAATTTAAATAAAAAAAATTTAAAATTTAAAAAATTAAGAATTAAAAAAGATTCTAAATAGCTGTATGAGTTATTTTCTGAACAAAATTCCATTGAACACTTTTTAACGTTAAATTTTTTTAATTGCTATCTAAAGTGTTCCTTTGTGTATCCCTGTGTCTTACTACACGATGCCTTTTTATAAGGCATGCCACTGTGTGTTGTAGGCCTACTAACAGACAGTGGTATCGCTTGACTAGATCCAAAGGTCAGGCCAGGCCGGTCAAAATAGTGTCCCAAGACCCTACAACTTTTCTCTCCCATGCTGAACTCACAAAAGGGGCGGTACTGACAAAACGTTTTTCCCATCCCATACGTAACTGTTATAAAACAGAGGGGCAGGGAGTGTCTATGGGGTCGAAACTGAACTTTTTTCTCACAATTGCTCTGCCACAAACTTCTACAAAATGTCAAACAAGCTTGTTTAAACGACATCAACAAGCCTATACTAGCCGTCAGGCCACTATCATGTGAAGCTCAGGTCGTGCCACTCGAACTTTAAAGGTCGGGCCAGGTAGGGCCACCAACACTTATTTCTAGGCATGCCGCTAACGTCGGGCCATGGCCTACCTGGCCCATATGACGTGACGCCACTGCTAACATCTGGAGTAAGTACGGCACTGGCAGATTTGTGACTGGATACTGCTTTGGCCAATTACAGCTCACGTACAACACATGTGGGGGAAACAAGGAAGGACTATGATCGAAATGATAGTTACAAGAAAGAAAAACTGGATTGAACATGTGATGAGAGGAGAGGGTTTGTTTAGAGAGGTGATGGAGAGAAGAACGGAGAGTAAGAGAGGACTGGGAAGACCACGTATCGGAATGATAGGTGACCTGCCTGAGAAGGAATCGTATGCAGAGAAGGGCTGAAGATCGGAAAAGGTGGAAGGTTTGGACACCGAAGACCTGCCATGTGGCAGAGCACTGAAGAGGGAGAGAGTACAACATATCTGCGCTTTTGTTGTCAACATGGCACAGAGTAGGGAGGCTAAGAGAGATCATTCCTAGTGGAACATGTCTCATATCAGAGTCTAGTCTCCTGCTTCTTATAGGCGTACCATGTGGAGACATGGAAGATTTAAGATTCCCCTAGCTGCATCTTATAGTTGTACAATGTGGAGACATGAAAGATTTAAGACTCCCCTAGCTGCGTCTTATAAGCGTACTATGTGGAGAGGGCTTACAGTTACGGCAACATGCATAAATTAGTGGTAGGATACAGTGCAGAGACAAGGAAGATTAAAGACTTCCCTTGTTTGTATTGTAGGCATACTATGCAGATACGAGGAAGATAGAATACTCCCCGTTCTGTGTGTTGTAGGCATACAATGCAGAGACGAGAAAGATAGAAGACCCGCCGAGCGCGGCCCGCGATGCGCTTGCCTCCAAGGTACAGCCACCGTCCTTCATTCCATGTGTGACTTGCATTGTAGTTGATGTTCTACCTATCTCCTGCTCTACTTATCTCATGCTCAGTCTATCTCCTGCTGCACCTCCTCATGCTGTGGCCTTCAGGCTAAACTCCTTTTACTCATTGTCACTGGCTACCCTCACAGTTGATTTTATATTATCCTGTGAGTTTTAGTGTTGGTTGAATATTTAATTATTTAAGGATACAACTGTGCCAGCTAGCATGGTGGTCCATGTAAAATGATTCTAGTGGTGTAACCTTCAGGTCATTGTTAAACGCGATCGCTTTTTCTAAGGTCCTTGGCAAGTATGGCTGTGTGGTATTGATGTGCATCTCTGGCTGCGTATGCAGCAGGGCAAGGGGAAGGGCAAGGGGAAGGGTAAGGCCAGGGTGGTGAGGGAGGAGGGTGAGGAGGGAGGTGGGCGGGGTGATGCTGGGGGTGGTGTGGAGCCAGAGGTGGCACCCCTGCGCTGCCTCGACGTCTTTGCCGGCTGTGGGGGTGTGTACTGTGTAACAGCTCTATGTGTGATATTGATAATACCATCTACTCTAGTTAGTCTGTGTGATACTCATACTCAGCCGGTCTGACACTGACACTGTCTAACACTTTCACAGTCTGGCACTGACAGTCTAACACTACCGCAATCTGTCTGACACTGACACAGTTTAACACTGACACACAATCTGTCTGATACTGACATGGCTGCATCAGTGTCTGACACTGACACAGTTTGTGTCAGTCTGACAGTCTGACACTGATGCAGTCTGACACATATGCAGCCTGTCTGACACTGACGCAGCCTCTCTGAGCCTCTCTGACAGTCTGTCTGACACTGGCACATCTGTCTTACACTGACGCAGTCTGTCTGACACTCACACAGTCTGACACTTAAACAGTCTGTCTGACACTGACGCAGTCTGTGTGACACTCACACAGTCTTACCCCTGCAGACCAGGGAACAAAGAATTGGCCTGCAGCCCAGAGCTCCCTGGGCTTGTCGTAAAAAGGCGACTAAAGAAAAGGGGGAGCGGTTCTATGCCGGCTCTCTTGCACAGAACCGGACTGTATATAGCCCTTGTATGCTACACACGGTCTCTAAACTGCCAAAAAAAAACTCACACAGTCTGACGCTGATCCAGCGTGTCTGACTCTGACGCAGCCTCTCTGACACTGATACAGTCTGACTGACGCTGACGCAGGTCTGTCGGAGGGGTTCCACCAGGCGGGGGTGGCAGAGTCATGCTGGGCCATAGAGAGGGAGGAGCCTGCTGCGCAGGCGTTCAGACTCAACAATCCTCGCTGCACCGTCTTCACCGACGACTGCAACGAGCTGCTGCACCTTGTCATCAACGTCAGTGCACAGCGCTCTGAACCCCAGTGCCCTCTGTCACCTCACAGAGCCCCGGCATCCAGCCTGTCACATCACAGGGCCCCGGCATCCGGTCTGTCACCTCACAGGGCCCCGGCTTCCAGTCTGTCACCTCACAGGGTCCTAGCATCTAGTCTGTGACCTGGCAGGGTCCTGGCATCCAGTCTGTGACCTAGCAGGGCCCTGGCATCCAGTCTGCACCTGGCGGGGCCCTGGCATCCAGTCTGTGACCTGGTAGGGCCCTGGTGTCTAGTCTGTGACCTGGCAGGGCCCTGATCCAGTCTGTCGTCTCACAGAGCCCTGGAATCCAATTTCTTTATTTGAGTTTTCACCCCAAGTTTGAGTTGAGTTCTCACCCCTTGAGTTTCACCCAGTTTTCATGTGTGAATTATCTTCAGTGCAGGAAACCCCTCAAAAAACCTCGCTCCCCCTTCTCCTTAAAACCTCCTTTCTCCTCCCCTGGCCCTCAAAACCCTCTCAAATCTTCCTTCCTCAAAACTAAGTGTATGTTTTAGTTGTAGTCGGGAAACTTCGTCTCTGGCTGAGTGAGTGATTGAGTGTCTAAGGGCCAGTCGACCTTACTTTGAGCAGACTGATTGTTGTAAAGAATATTTGACTGCGGGAATAGGCTTACTTGATGGGGGTGTAGATAATTACTGGTTGATTGCATGGAGTGATTATTGGTGATTTGTTGTTATGGAGACTGGTCGGTTGCCAATGAGACTCGTTACCATTGAAACTGGTTGTTAGTGAGATTGGTTTCTATGGAGACTGGTGGCTATGGAGACTGGATGGCTGGTTGCGAGGCGCTGTGGTTTAGTGGTTAAGGCGTCGGACTTCGAATCCAGACGACCAGGGTTCGAGTCCCCGCGCCGGCAGCTATGAAACCATAGCTTTACAGGCCCTTTAGCAAGGCTGTTAAACACACAAGTGTCACTAGCTGCTATCCCCGTGCCAGATAATTATTTTTTTTTTTGCGTCAGGAAGGGCATCCAGCCGTAAAAACCCAGCTCCTGCAGTCCTCACAAGGGCGCATACGTCTAAACCTGTGTGAAAACATGGACATTAACAGAATAGACAAAAAATGCAGTTAGCTAATATTACTGGCTGGTTGGTGTCAAGATAAGCTTGTGAATGAGACTCGTTGCTATGAAGACTGGTTTTCAATGAGGCTGGTTGCTATGGAGACTGGTTGCTATGGAGACTGGTTGCTATGGAGACTGAATGGCTGGTTGATTTTACAATGAGCGTGTGAATGAGTCCCGTTTCTATGGAGACTAAGGGACTTGGCTGTTTATGAGATGCTATGGAGACTGGCTGGTGGTGCAGGGTGAGCGAGTGAATGGGACGGGTCAGCGTTGTGTGGCTGGTGCAGGGTGAGCGAGTGAATGGGACGGGTCAGCGCCTGCCTCAGAAGGGCGAGGTGGAGCTGCTGTGTGGAGGACCGCCCTGCCAGGGCTTCAGCGGCATGAACAGATTCAACTCTCGCGAGTACTCCAAGTTCAAGGTCAGCTGCTGCTAAACTGATGCTGCTGCTACTGCAGCCCCTGCTGCTCCTCTTGCTGCTAACAGTTGCTGCTGCTGTTGCTGCTTACTGCTACTCTCTCTTGTGCTGCTGCGGCTGCTGCTCTTGTTAGTGCTGCTGTTTTTTGATGCTGCTCCTGCTGCTGTTGTTGCACTACGAGCATCTGCTGCTTTCTGTTTTCTTGTGTTTTGCTTTTAGGTTGCAATATGTTTTTTATGTTGTGCTGTTTGTGCAATGGATGCAGTGAAGTTTATGATAACTGGAGATAAAGCAGCTAAAATTGTAACCACGCTGCGTTAGGCATCACAGTGCTGGTGAAGGTAAATTGAACTACCAAACCTGGTGACTGTACACTGATACCGAAGTGCATCGCAGCCCCAATAAGACTGGGACTAGCGACTGTGACCAAGTGGCTGGGCTTCAGCTTGCGCTACAGAACTTGGATCATCTTTCGCTCTAGAACACTGTCTTTATAGCCTAGGCCACCTTGTGGCTTTTGATTTTGTCTTCAAGTCTTTGCTTCATTAGCCTAACTTGAATGACTATTAGGACTTAGATCTATTTAGAGATTTCCTCGAAGATTGCTCTGCTTATCTACAAGACTCGTTGTATGCTGGCTAAAGCCTTGAATGCCAGAGGTTTGGTCTGTGCCTTAGCAGTTTAGTTCATTGTCTTAATTTTGTTTAGTGTACTGTACATATCACTATTTGTTTTTCAGTATTCATGTAGAACTGATACTAGCTGTGTCCAAGTACACTTGTTTAGATAATAGAGCTCAAACTGTACTAAAAACAAAGTGAGCTCCGCTTCTATCGCCCTCTCTCGCCCAGTAGCAGCCTGATGGGCGGAGCGAGGAACGCGAGAGACGCACAGTGCTTTCTGTCTTGCTTGTATGCCTCTACGCGAAAGGTCTCTGGCATCCAACCTCCAATGATCCTTGGCCCTTCTCTTGATCATCATGCCACTTTCTTCTTTTGTGATTCTCTTTCAAGCAGATGGGCAATTATACTTAGTCTTACTTATTTTCTTTCCAGTACCTCTTACCTTTCATTCTCTCTTCAAAACACCCCCTGCAATCTGTGGAACAAAGAATTGGCTTACTTCTCAAATATGTATGAGTGAGTCGTAAACAGTGACTAAAGAAGGATTGGGTCTGTTCTGGCTCTCTTGCACAGAACCGGACTGTAATAGTCTTTGTTACGGCACATGGCCCTAAACTACAGATATTCCCCTTCCTTCCAAAACTTTTCATCAACCCCTCCGCTGTCACTGTCATGTAGAATAGAGTCACGGCGTAGGCGTACATATAGAAGGGTCCTTCTCTGTGTGTTCCAGAACTCTCTGATCGCGGGCTACCTGAGCTACTGCGACTACTACCGGCCCAAGTTCTTTGTTCTCGAGAATGTGCGCAACTTTGTGTCCTTCAAGCGCAGCCTGGTGCTCAAGCTGGCGCTGCGCTGTCTGCTCGCCATGGGCTACCAGTGCACCTTCGGCATTCTGCAGGCCGGCAACTATGGCGTGCCCCAGACCAGACGCAGGTAGCAAAGGATGCACGTACGAGTGGTAACACTGGCTTCTACAGCATAACGTGTTGCTTCATTTACTCTTGCCGAGACGAAGATAATCAATCTATGTTCGAAATCGGTTCGTAAATGGCGGTGCAAATGCGGGAGAAGCCTACTGGAAACGAAATTTTTCTGAATATTTTGAGTGATAACATTGGCTTCTACCATTTACCGAGACGAAGAGAATGAACTTATTCAACAGGAAATCGGCCCATAGATAGCAACAGTAATGCGAGACAGAAAAAGAAGAAAGAAACAAGAAAAGCATCGAAATTCAACACCCATTTAGAAATAGATGTGTAATTGTGTATGTAGCTGCAAGGGATTAACCCTTGCAGGCCGGGGAACAAAGAATTTGCTTGCAGTCCGGAGCTCCCCGGGCAAATTGTAATAGGCGATTAAAGTAGGGGGAGCAGTTCTGTGCTTTTTTATTCTCATAAAAAAAAAGCTACAAGGTGCACCATGTTTGAGTATATAGCTGCAGTGTCCCGTGTGTGTATAGCTATAGGGTGCCCCATGTGTGTAGCTACAGGGTGCCCTGTGTATTGCGTACAGAGCAATCATCCTGGCCGCAGCCCCGGGGCAGAAGCTGCCCCAGTACCCTGAGGCGCTGCACACCTTTGCCCCTCGTGCCATGTCACTGTCCGTCGTCGTCGACGACCGCAAGGTGGGGGCACCCTGGGGGAGGCTATTGGCACCCAGGGGGAGAAGGGTAGGGGCATCCTGTGGGGGGAGAAGGGTAGGGGCATCCTGTGGGGGGAGAAGGGTAGGGGCACCTACAGGGCTAGGATAGGGTTACTTGGAAGGGAAAGGGTACCTGGAGGGGTGGGTAGAGGCACGCAAAGGGGGAGGGTAGAAGCAATATGACATATATGACATTTAATATTATATTGTAATATTATCAGTATGTGTCAGTATGTGTCAGTATGAGTCGAGCATGCACTCATGTGCCGCTGGTTCAGCATGAGTTGTGCTCATTCATTCATGCACGGCTGGTTTCAGTATGAGTCATGCACGCACTCGTGCGCTGCTGGTTTCAGTATGAGTCGTGCATACGGCGCATGACGTCTGCGCCGTACCGCACGATCACAGTGCGCGACGCCATGTCGGACCTGCCAGAGGTGCGCAACGGTGCACGCCAGGACGAGATCAGCTACGGGGGCGACCCCCAGTCTCACTTCCAGCAACAGGTCACCCTGTTTGTCCCTAGTTGTAGTTGTAACCGGTAGTGTGTCCCTGCTCACAGTTCTAGTAATCATAGTGTATCCCTGCTCACAGTTCTAGTAATCGCGATGTAACCGGCCAACATTACATCAAAACCAAGGTGGTAGCCCCCCTCTACTTTAGTTATTGATGACTGCGAATCAGGTTTTGTATCATTCTGCGCTAAGTTTCAGAACAAGTCCGATAATTAAATATGCAATATTTAATAATGAAACAAGCAACAAATCAAGGTTCTAAGAAGTCCGGCAAACAATTATAAAGACATGTACAAGCAAGCAAATATAGGTCGTATAGTTCACATGTTCAGACAACCTCCAACACTAACCACCCACCGCGTTACAGTTACCAGTAAGTCACACCCTGAGACCTATGACATTTTTACCCTGAGACCAGGCGCTGTACTCACTGGGACGCCGCTGCCGCGCTCTTCCCTCCCCGAATATTCCATGATATCAGTTAGCGCGGACGAACTATACTGTTTGTGAGAACTACATCAACATGAATACCAAATACAGGAAAAGAGCACGGTAGCCTAAGTTACGTTGCATGTTGCTTGTAATTCCTATGAGCTCAACAGAGACGTCCACCTTCCTCGGCCCCAGCATGCGAATGTAGAGTTCACCACAGGAACGCCTGACGACGCCCACAGCAACCAGCAGCTAGCAGCCGAGCTAGCAGCTGTGCTAGCAGCTAGCAGCAGTGCTAGGCCTACCGAGAGGTAGTGAAGGAAATTGATCCTAGGGAGGATAATTCTGTCACAACAGTGTACAGCTGCTCACAGTTCTAGTAATCATAGTTTGCCCAGGGTGCTAACAGTGGTAGTAGTCATGATGTTGTGCTTGTGAAACAAATGTGTATGGGAAGCACAGGCGTGGAGCGACAGGCAAGGGAGTGAACATTAGTACTGGTTGCCGAGCCCTGCCCTACATACTTGCATTTAATAGCATACACCCATACACATCGTACATTTTTGATGCGGAGTGTATTTTTGTTCTGCTATTGATTGAAAAATCGCTCAATAGGACATTCAGCAATTTTTCAATCACTAACAGAACAGCATTACACTCTGCATAAAAAATGTGACAGGCGTACATCGTTAGCTTTCATGTGAATGCATTTTGTCTGCAAAATATTTCTTTTAGAAAGTAGTTAGTGGTTGTGTAGATGAGGGGAGGAGGGGGTGGAGGGTGCGGGGGGGTGCTGAGAGACCACGTGTGCAAGGAGATGTCTGCGCTGGTGCACGCACGCATGCAGCACATCCCGCTCGCTCCTGGCTCTGACTGGCGCGACCTGCCCAACATCGAAGTGAGGCTCAGCGACGGAGCTAACAAGTCCAAGAAACTGTACGTCCGCCCTCAGCACCTGCGCACTCGCTGTAGCACTGCACTTATTGTAGCGCTTCTGCTATTGCACTGATTATCATTACACCCACTGTCACATTGCACTCACTGTCAAACTCACTGTCACACTACACTCACTGCAGCACTACGCTCGCTGTCACAGTTCACTTACTGTCACACTGTACTCAATGTCACACTGCACTCACTGTCACACTACACTCACTGTCAAACTCACTGTCACACTACACTCACTGTCACACTGCACTCATTGTCCAACTCACTGTCACACTGCACTCACTGTCATACTACACTCACTGTCAAACTCATTGTCGTACTGCACTCATTGTCACGCTACACTCACTGTCACACTGCACTCACTGTCAAATTCACTGTCACACTGCACTCACTGTCACACTGCACTCACTGTCAAACTCACTGTCACACTGCACACATTGTCACATTACACTCACTGTCACACTACACTCACTCTCAAACTCGCTGTCACACTACACTCACTGTCACACATTTTTGTTTTTTGTAGTTTTGGGGGGTTGTGTGTACTACAGATATTATCTTCTCCCCCTTCTTTAGTCGCCTTTTACGACTCGCTCGGGAAGCTCTGGGCTGCAAGCTAATTCTTTGTTCCCAGACCTTCAGGGGTTCTCTGCTTCAGTTCAGCAGTTTGGTTTTAGCGAACAAATGAACCATGCAAATTTTATCTTTTAGCGTATTTATTGGCACTGTAGCTGGAGGGGCCTATAAAATGTCAAAAGACCTGTCAGTCCGGAAACTGTTTTCCAAATTTTTTAATCCCAAAACAGCAATAATTATTGGTGGACCCTGGAACAGGGTTCTGATGTGTTTTATTTATGACTCTGGTTAGTACCTAAGAGCATATTCATATGAATATTCATGATGCAGACAGTACACTCACGCGGACAAGCGCAACGGGCGGTCGGCGAGTGGCAGACTGCGGGGGGTGTGCGCGTGTGCGGAGGGGTGTGCGTGCGACCCCCTCTGTCGTCAGTTCAACACGATCATCCCGTGGTGCCTGCCTCACACGGGCAACAGACACAACAACTGGGCGGGGCTGTATGGGAGATTAGAGTGGGATGGCTTTTTCAGCACGACCGTCACCAACCCTGAACCCATGGGCAAACAGGTAAGGGAGGGGTGGGGGGGCAAACAGGTTGGGAGGGAAGCAGGTGAGGAGGAACCCCTTGCAGGGTGGGGAACAAAGAATTGGCTTACAGCCCAGAGCTCTCCGGGCAAGTCGTAAAAGGCGACTATAGAAGGGGGA
>JAQIWG010000828.1:0-28916 GCA_034695025.1 Chamaedrilus cognettii
AAATACACATTACACCCGTTGCAAATACACATTGCACCCGTTGCAAATACACATTGCACCCGTTGCAAATACACATTACGCCCCTTGCAAATGCACATTACACCCGTTGCAAATGCACATTACGCCTGTACCGTATGATATGACATACATGTGTTTTAAATTGAAGGGCTACATTGGAGTGCTATTGCACAACATACAGGCCTAGCATAATGAAATTAAATCTAGCAATCGTTGAGAACTAATTCAATCCTATCTAAGATCTACACACGGTTGCATTTTAATTGAATGAGTTGAAGTCCAAACTGGATAGTGCATACACTTCATGCCAGGGCTGCAGCCCTGGCAGCCATACAATAATAACTGGTGTAGAGCTGTTATTGAGCATGGCCCTGTTCAGCGCATGGTCAGCTCCTCTAACTGTTGATACAGCGCTGACTGGAGCACTAGGTTTGCTTTAAACAAGGAGGAGCACTGCGGGCTAGCTGCTGATCAAAGTTTGCTCTGCGGGCGAAAGTTTATAGCACAAGCGCTCTGTCGGTCTGCCGTCTTGTGTATCCTCCAGTGTGTTTATACTATCGGTTGACTTGCCCCCCAGCGCTGCTTACACTGAATGGGCTGAATGGGTCATGTATCTAACAATGGACTAGATAACTACACTGCCAGCCAGCGGTTTCTCTTGACTTAAATGTTACTCCCGGCTACTATGGGTTAAAGTTTATTTTGTTGCCTATTGTTGCTATTGGTGTTTTAAATCTGATGCAAACAATTATTGTTTAATCACCCTGAACTTAGAAGTTTGATGCCCGGTTGATTAAAAACCCAGTTTGTGACAGCAATATCTGATTTCGTTTAAACACTAATAGCCTACTGATCGCCTCTAGGCGACACGTATGCTATAATTATCATTGGCTCTCGGGCATTGAATTTATGCCGTTGATTCGTCAAGTTGACTTGATTCTCGCTTATTGGCCATTGAGCGCTTTCGATGCCAAGTTGTACCGCTGCGGGCCTACACGACTGTCACTGATGTCACAACAGGCTTTGTGAGGCCTCGTTCACGCTTCGCTTCGTTTTACAGCCACGCGGCTCCTCAACGCTTCTGACTCCTGGGCTAGGAGTAGGCCTGATTGATTTTCTAAAATGATTGAAAACGATAATATTGTGATGGGGAGACGGTCTGGGGTCTGAGAGGTAGTAGTGGTGTAGGCAGCGCAGCTGATGCTGCCAGCTGGCGCTGTGATGTATGGACTTACTACAGCCTCATGTGCTACTGGGCTGTACTAGCCCTGTGTGTGAGGATAGAGAGACAGCGTTGATGGATAGGAAGAACATCTACTATTGAGGATAACAGTGTATTATTTTGCTTGAGGTAAACTATGCATTAGTTCGGAGCACTTTTTATCTCATTCGTTCATAGTATATTGTTTGAGTTTTATCTTGAAGAAAAACGCATATCTTTTATTCAATCTAGTACTGTGGGCCTGATGCTCTGGTGCATATAAAACGCATAGAAAATATAAAGAATTTAAATACGCGCCGTATTCTATTATTTTATATAATAATTAATTTGAATTAAACATATGAATGCGGGACACAACGTTGTTATAGATATACTTCTAACAATGCACATTAATAAACAAATGAGTAATGGAGGCTGTAGAAAAACACTGAAAGTTGTCATCTGCTTATGTTGAGGTTAGGTATCAGTTTCATCTGCCATTCTGATCCAGACCGCTCTAGGCTCTCAGTATTTTATGTTGCTAAGTCAATCTAAAATACAGTCATGGGCTCACAGCTCTAGTTTTCACTAGCTTCCACTGGCACCATGTCTATCATCACTCCAGTAAAAGGATGCCCCTCTCACTTTTCACACTAAGGTTTGATTTCATCTGAGCGTTCCTCCGGTGCTCCGCCAAGGAATGATGCTACGATGTGGAAGAAAAGAAAAAAATTATGGTAGCCCTTAGCTGTCGTTTAAGATGGAAATAGTGTTTTGTTTAATGTTGATTTATATTGATTTACGTGCTCAGCAAATTAATATCATCTTGACTAAAGTTGCAATGCATTATGAGCGTTTTCAAAGATTTAGCAGTTATGGTGTGCGTTAAATTCGCTTTTTCCTGATCGATAGAGGATGGCTCCTCGGGCAACAACTATGAAATCGGCCCTTAGTCATGAATGCATTATTCAGCGGTGCAGGGCTGCAGTATTAGCCTTCATTCTGTCGTTCTGTCAACGGAGATTAAGGGAAGATTAGGCTTGAAGCTGTAGCAATCAGGCCAGCTGTCTTCGTTTCCACTCTCTAATCGTCTTGAGAACTGAAACTGTATGGTCTAATCTCCCTGGGAACCAAGGCCCTAGAGCCAGCCAGCGTGCCATACAATGTGAGCCAATGGGTGCAGAAAGTCCCTCACAAGCACGCCAGCCTATCCGGCAGCGTTATCTGTTTGAACCGTGTGGATAACAGACCTATTCCGGTACTCACCCTCCTCTACCCCCCCCTCCCTTCGTCTGCGTGTGGACAGGAGCTTCCACCCCTTTCTATTCGTCTGCGATGTGGGTAAAAATGGATGAAATTGCACTCGGCTTGACCGAGCTAAATTGATTTTCTCCCGCGTGGCCTCCGAGGGTAAATATTTGGCTTTCTCGTTTGTGTCACGGGTCTTTAGACAGAGATTGTGGTAGATAGAGATTGTGGTAGATAGAGATTGTGGTAGATAGAGATTCTTCCTCTTTACCAAATCAAGCGTTCAGCAATAATTGATGATCATCATAATTATAATTAAGATTTTTCTTGAATTTAATTTCATAAAATTGTTAATGCTGAGGACATGAATTTCATGAACTATAGATGTAAGAATAGGACTCAGTTTATATCTTATGCTACTGTACAGCTGTACAGTGTGCAAAGGCAAATTTAAGTTTTATTGTGATGAATATTTTTTTCAAATCTTATTTAACTTTTTTCCCCTCTTTTAATAATATTTTTAAAGGCATCTAGGTATTAAAGGTATCTAACAAAGTCTTGATGGTGATAGTTTTGAGTTAGTTTCTGCACGACTCTGCAAGCTGTCTTACTTCGATGACGCCTGCAGGCTTCAGGCCATAAATCATTTAATAGCGGAGCAGGGTACTTAGAGGCTGACAGTAAGCAGCCATCACGGGTCCTGAATGATTGATGAGAGGAATTGAGAGAGGAAGATTTCTGCCCGGAGTCGTCCGTTGACGCTGGGTGTAGCTCAGACCGGTGTAGGCTACTTTCTCTAGCAGCTGGACCGGTAGCACCCTCTGCTGCAGAGATCATCAATGGTTTGCATGGACTCCTAGGGAGAAGTCATTGGGGAATTCACAGTAATGGGATAAAGTTCTGACAACATGATGGTGGATAGTCTGACACTAGCGTTGTGAGAATTTGTCATTGTATTAAAAATGATCACAGTATCTATAAAATTATACACAATGGAAATTAATGGATTGAAGTATACCTGCAGGCTACGAGTTTTGAAAATGCAAATGAATAGAGCAGTTATGCTATAAATGGATTAAAACAACCTAAACCTAACCCTTGCCTAAACCCAACCAAAAACCAAAACTAAACTTTTTACAAAAATGGTCTATGTGTGGAACTCGTTTGCATTTTCAAATTGTACCGGCAGGTTCTCGGTGAGCACCATGTTTCCATGTCCTCCATGTTTCTAATGTCATGTCTCTTAACCTGTCATGTGCTATCTATTCTTTCAACTTCTGTTTGACATATAAGATATACAGGGAATATCACTGAAAGGAAAGTAGTCATCCAAGTATACATCACATGGGAAAATGATATTGATCATTCATTAAAAATACATTTGCAAGATGGCGCTATTTTCCTGCTCTTTTAAGCTATTCGTCCAGTAAAATGGGGTGTGGTAAACGAGGAAAGTGGTTAAGTTTTGACCACTATTAGTGATGAATGCAGCGGCTGAGGCTTCCATTTCCCCCATGGACCAACTCGACCTGACGACCACTGAATATGTATACTTGCATGTACAAGCTGCACCGCGACCACTGCGGCGTCAGGGTGGACACCATGTGTGCAGCTGCCGTAGGTGATTCGATTATCAACTCTATTATTAGCTTACAGGTCGCCAATAAATGTGAATTATGGAGAGGGGTGCTGTTGGAACTAGGCAGTAGTTCTGGCTATATAGTTTGGTCATTGGGGAATCAGTGGTCAGTTATCCTAGCCATCAAATTGGGTTAAATAATTGCGTTATGGGGCCAGAAGGGCATGTAATGAAATTATCATCTGAAGTATGCTGGCTTTTTTGTAGGGATATCGGCAACATGCCAACAGCAGACTGGTCATTGGATAAAGGAACTGAACTCATTAATATCTCATTGGTTTTGCTGCGTTATAGTGAAGAAAAAGGATGAAAATGGCTTCAGAACGGTGCCATCTTGCTAAATAGCTTGTAAAATAGCGCCATTATGTCAGTCCCAAAGTCACAAAGTCTCAAAGTCACAAATCGCAAAGTGGCAAAATGCTTTTAAACTGAAGTATCGACTAGGGGTTAAGCTCTGAGACCTGAGCATAGCAAGCATAATATTGTACACTGCTGATGCAAGCACTATGCATTTATTGCATAATACGTACGTTAAAAGGCTAAATAATTTTGTTTATATATATTTTTTTTTTTTCATAAATAGGATTTAGTTTTGATACTTTGTACATTTAGTAGTTGACTCGAATTATTATTAGCGACTACAATCAATATTTTGAATTAATTCCTTTATAGATACCGCTAACATGAAGTCGAACGCCAATTACTACCCGAACACCAACGGCTACCACCACCACCACCATGCACCCCCGTATGGAAGTGGATCGACCCGCAGCCAGAACGGCGCGCTGAGGAACGGGTCGGGCCACGTTGAGCAAGCGAGGGCGGTAAAGTTGTTGAACGAGCTGTGCTTGGCGCTGAGCGAGGTGGAGGACAAGGGGGGGGTGTATGCACAGCTATACCCTGACACGCAGACGTTCCTCGAGCGCTGGGTGGGGGACGCTGCCGCAACGATCCACGCCAGCAAGTACACCGTGAGTAGCGAGTACACCGATTTATTGGTTGTCACTGCAGCAAGTTTTTAGTGCAAAAATGGTACTGATAAACAAGTGTACAAGGAGTTTAAAGTTACTTATCCACAGTAGCAAGTATTCTGCGAGACTGAGTAACTGGTGCATCAATAACTAAATAAATGTAAACTTAACGACTTACTTTGTTACTGTTTTCTTACAATTATTTGATGTGAGGTATATTGTATTGGTTTCGGTATATTCTATCTATTAGTGTGATTGTTTATATTAGTGTTTTTGAATAGAATGGAATTGCGATGTAACCATTTCTCCTACCCTTTCCTAATGGCAGATAAGCAACCTATCGTATCCCTGCGCCCCATGTCGATTGTTTAGTTTATCAACGTCCACGGTTGTTATTGTACTAGTCTCCTAGGTATGTCATCATCGTTTGATGCATGGTTAAGTTTGGTACATGGATATTTTAAATTGTTTGATTGATGCGAATACTGGCAATGTAGTATCCTGGCAGTGGCGCTATTTCAAACAAACGTGATGACTTCACGTGACCTTTGCTGTGGCCAATTAGGCCTATTAACAATCTGTCAATTTGTGTTCATTCGCTAGATGACGCCGGTGAGCGTGCGTTAACTGTATAGCGGCGTTGTCTGCCTCGGGGCAGGAGACCGTGATGCGGGCTTCTGTAATAGAATAGCAGGCCTACATCATTGCGTTACCGTAACGTTGAACAAGGTCACAGCTCTGGACAGTAGATTAATTTCTTGACCTTTATCGTAGTTAACCTTTATCAAGAGTTAGTGGGCCGTGCCAGAGATAGCATTATATTGACATTAAACGACTGAAAGTTTGCTTGAGGGCTGTACATAAGGAAAGTGGGGAGTGGTCTGCTGATTTTGTCCCAATATTCTTTCATCAATCTTGTTAGATCTACCCTATTCAGAATCTGAGCTCAATGATGCTTTTAATGAAAGCGTATGTGTTTTGGAATTTAGCTTTGAAATTAAGTGTCAATCGGGTGTGTCAATTTAGGATGTTGAATTTTCACATTGCTTGGTCCAGTGAAACTGTGCACATGTGATTTGTTTTCCTCACTCGTTTTGACGGTCTTGTTTATATTAGGCGCAGCTTTGTTTATAAGTTTGAAACATAAATATTATAGATTTACATAATTAGTTTTGCGTGTGGCTAGTGTTGGGTAGTTAAGTTGCATGCATGAATAATAGTTTTTGAGCGTGAAATGATGAGTTTCACACAGATGTTGAGTGGCTGAGATGGAGCCGTTACAGCCACTGTGTTAATTATATGTGTTAATAGTCTGCAGTAATGCCATTGCATTTTAGTGTGAGTTGACTTGTTCCTAGTCTACTGCATACTGGGAGACACTGTAGCGAAACAACTATGACCGCTGCGTTTGGGACACCATGACATACATGTTTACTGTTATAGTCTACTGGGTGTAATGACCTGTTTCATGTATGACCCACTTTGCTTATCATCATTGCAACAGGAAGTGTATTATTGCTCGCTGATAGCAGCTACACCGCCCGGAGTCTGTGGATTGCTATAGTGTGCAGCTGGAGCTGTTGATACCAGGGCATTTTTGGTACCGTGGCATTTTGATAGACCTGTACTATAAGTGGGGTGGGTAGGAGAATGCTGTTTTGCTCCTGAGCGGGCAAATTCATTCAGCTGGAAATGACTTGTTTCTTGATGGAACGTTTATGCCATAGATATGATGGGCTCACTGGAGTTATAGACCGTGGTGATTAAACCACTACCAGATGCTCAGAAACGTGAGCAAGTCTCCCCTTGTTCAGCCTATCCCCAGTCCCTCCCTTCCCCGTACCCCCCCCCCCGCCCGCGCACACTACCCCATGTGTTCTCCATCCGTTCCTGATAAATACTGCCGTCGTCGGGAAATTACCTCCCAAGGCTTTGGCCTGTGCGGACAAAAGTTCAGCTATCTGCTATTACTGAGAGGCTATGAAGAATAGAAGTGTGCCCTAAAGTTAGCATTAGGCTGAGTACTATCATGTTGATCTTGTACACTGGAATACAGAGAATTGAGGAGTACCGGTAGTGTGTAGTAGTTATTCTATGTTTGGAGACCTGACAACTCGCTTGCTAGTAATGTATATAGTGTTCGTGTGCTATCGTATCTGCTTGACAAGCCGATACAGAATTCCTTCTGCCTTTTCTCAAAGTAAAAGTTTTTCTGGATCTAGTAAGTTTTCCTGGTGCCCGGTCTGTGCCTTGCAGTGGTGTTGATTGTGAGACGATTGAAGTATCGTTTCACAGCCTGAGTGATACAGTAACTTTTGAAGCCACCTGTGAGTGTGGATTGATCCTACTGCGAATACCAAACAGATATAACTGTTAAAGAATGTCCTATCGGCTTGGACATGCTGATGAAGGGGAGCATTGGATTAAAAATAGATTGAGACTGTAGACTGAAAGCGTTTACTTCTGTGCTGTTCAGAGTATCTGTGGTTCGACGTCTAGTTGTATCACTCTTGTTTCTCTACATGCATGTCCTGCCTATAAGGTACTGAGCATAGAATTATAGAACCATTATAGAACAAATTGATGAGATAACTGTTATAGTAGTAGTATGTTGTACTTTGCGTCAGATTTTTTAAGCCGATTTTCTATAGTACTTAGGAGTATGCTGTACTAGTGAATCTTGTGATTTTTTGTTTACTGATTTCTTACTATGCTATATTCGATGGTGCATTCCAATTTTTTGGAGCATTTGATGGAATAGGAGCTTGAACATCTGCACAAAGATAAGCGCTATATATGCAATATTTGGAGTCCGATACGTGCATTTGCCAAGAAAATCGTTAAGGTCAAGTTTCATAATCAAATGTTCAGATTTTAATCCAAGATCGTGACGTCATCTTACCCAATCAGCGCGCTGGGATCGTGATTCAGGATCTATTTTACGTATTGTAATTGGTTGAGCGGTGATCTTTATTTCAAATTAGATTCGAACAATAACACTTGATGAATAAACGCAGTCGACTGTTGGAACGAAAGGCCAGCCGGATTATCGCTTGCTGAGTTGGGATGGATCTCCACTCTGAGTACCTCAAATACTACCAGACCCTGCGGCGCAAGAAGAACCGGCACGAGCGCTACCGGGAGAGCCACTTCTCTGACGGATGCCTCGACCTCACCGACTACCGCGACGGAGTGACAGCGGATCACCGCACTCCCTCGATGCTGCGAGGATACCAGAGCACCGGTGGTGGAGGAGCGGCCTCCACCGGGGACTTTCGTGCGTCGGACTCGGAGTACAGGGAAGGCTCGTCGGCGGCGCGGTATCGGGCGGAATTGGAGAGTCGGCTGGAGGAGTCTGGTTTGGGACGGGAGGAGGAGTATTTTGAGGCGGGATATCAGGTAGGGGTCACTGGGAGAGAGAGGGAGAGTTTTGTGTGGAAGTGAGTGTGAGGGATGCCACCCCGATATATTTGAGCTCTACAGCAGTGTAGCGCACCAGCGTAACCTAGTAATGCATTTCGGCTTGCAAGCAGTTTGCTATATTTCAGTATAGCAAATATTAAGATAATTTGACTTTAGGATAGCATTTTTTGATGGCTTGATATCGCTATCTAACGTCCTGCTTTTCTTCTGGCCTCTATCTAACGTCTGTTTTCTTGTGGCAAACTATTGAGGCTGTAGAATGTGACTTCAGCAGTGTGTGCTGGAACCGGTTATTAAAATCTTTGAATGTTGATTTAATCCACTACGAATATAAACAAATTTATACATTTTAGCGTTTAAAACACTGCATTATTATGTGTGATTTGCTACCTGAAAAATCACAGCAGTGCACTAGATTTGCGGTAATTTGCCCAGTTTTTGAAGTGTAGTTATCCAAAACGAAACCTGATGCACATGTGTGGCTTGAGTTGGGTGCCACTGATTGGCTGTGTAATGGTGTAATTCAGCCTGGCTTGTTTCTCTGGCCCTTGATGTTATAAGTCCCTTCCACCGAGATTGCTTGCAGTGTTTATAGGGAACGGACATATTTGTACAACATCTGCTTCTGACGATATATACGATTCATTTATGTAGTACTGTGTTAATAATAGTTTTGCATTTTTGGTGAGAACATATTTTGTTGAGACTGAAATGCATAGGCCGCGAGGTGAGCTGACTTTGATATTTATTGATGAGGAGTCTTGAAAGATATCGGGCGGGCGTAGAAGCATGCGGAGCCGACCTCTGCTTGAACCAGTGGGTCGAGGAGGAACGAGGAACATACGTTGGTCAGGTTTCATAGTGTCTGGTCATCTTTCATGTTCTGTGTCTTGTTACCAGTTCTTGCTGTATGCCGGTTGGGAATTCAATAGTGATTTATAGCACGGGATACTGTACACAGCTTCGGGGAATCATTTGTGCTGTAGTGCTGTAATACTAGCTGTGTGGTTAAATAATGACGTTTCATGCCATCATCCAGTCGTTTCATGCCATCATCCAGTCGAATCTTGCAATTTACAATTTTACATGCCCCTGTGGTGGGAATTATTTGTAAAGGTGACCAGATGTCGAGTTTATAGTTTTGTGTTTGCTGCAAATGACAGGGTTTTGTATAGGTCTCTCCTTACTATCTTGAATTTCTGATTCTTCAGGCATTTTGTAGATTGGCTTCGTTCTGTAACTCCAGTTTGTAGTTATATGGGAGTATGGGGTAAACAATTACAGGGTTCTGAAATGGCAAACGCCAGAAGATGAATGTCCAGATTGAAATGTATCATATAATATTTTCTCTAGATTGGATTAAAAATGAATTGAGTCATAACTGGAGTCTCTTCTGATTTACATCGGTCATACAGAACAAGACCAGCCGAGCGTTCAGCAGCTTTCAATTCGATTTGCCCCAGTTAGCGCAGTGAGCACTGTAATAGGTTGTAGCAGAGAGTAACATTGCAGGCGTAGGCTCCAACTGGGCTGCGGGTGCCAGCCTTATTCAAGGAAAACCTCTGATTGGCTGAATTACTTGACTGCCGGCATAAGCAATCGCTTTGTCCTTGTCACGCAAGACTGATCAGCTATTAAATTGTTGTAGACCTGGCCTACATCATACATTATACTAACCAAGATCAGCATAGCACTTACAACTTTATATGACCAGCAAGTGGTCTGTGTAGCTTGGGGGTGACCGATGTTGATCAATGTGTATTATAGTCTAAGCGACAGTAGCCTGGTCGGCTCTCAATTATTGTATACATGTATTGTATTACCTAGGTTGCCTTTTCTGATCTATGGGGTAATTGCAATATTTTTTAGCTGACAGCCTTGACATCATTTTGCATAATTCTAGACTTGAGCCCTGTCGTGTGGTGTGAAGTCTAGGTCACTCTAAATCATGCTCCCAGTGCCTCAATATGATTATGTAGCAAGAAGTGCTTAAAGCTTGGGATATGAAGTTAGCATTACTAACTAGGGTCTAATAGAGTTGCTGGCACAATGTAATTTCCTTTAAAATTCTTTGATCTTTTAGTGTACTGTTTCGAGTGCCTGTAGACTATATAATTAGTAGGCTTTTTTGTTTAGTTTATGGCTATTTAATTCAGTTGAATTTGTTTGCAGGTTTTACTGAGCAATTAATTTGTGATCTGCTGGTGTTAAGTTATTGCTAGAGCCTAGATCTAAAATACTATAGCTAAGATATCAATTTATGAATAAAAATAAAAGCAGACGAACTTACTCCAACGGTGGTGTTTGGCCAGAAGGGGAAGGAATGGCAATAGTGTGTGGGTGAGTTAGAGGATTAAGCTCTTTTGCAGAATAGAAGTCTGCTGTAATCTAATAATAATGTAATGGCCCCCTTTAATCCAGGTGCTGTGGCAGTAACAGACCAGTGCAGTTTATTCAGAGCTCTTTATCTGTGAGTTTATGACTGGTTTCTTGCTGTAGATAAGAGTCCTCACTTTCTAGTTAGGCTCAAGTTTAGTATCCTACTAAAAGAATGCTACTGTTATCAGGCTTGCTAATACGGCCTAATAATGCTTTTGAACACACTAGTTTTTGAAACCAAGCTCACTCTGCATTCTAAAATGTGAGCGGCATCCTTCAGAGGGATTGCATGCCTCTCTTTGCTGGACTCTTTGTCTAACTCTGCTGAATTCTAATTCTGAATTCTGAATTGTCTAATTCTGTGAATTCATGATGGACCACCTACATGAATCCCAAATTCCAATGGAGCCCAATTTAATCACGGTCAATTTAGAACAACGGCTACGCACTCAGTACTCCTAAGCACGCTGGATTGGTTAACATTTTGTAGGACATATTTTTGCATAATATGATAGGGTGTCAGTTATTGCATTGTGCTATGCGCAGTGATATTAAATTAGAGAACTATTTCAAATCATGTTTCAGTAGTACAGCATCTGTTCAGTAGTACATGGTTTGTATGTATGAAATATTATTTCAAGCACAGTCAAATAAAAAGCATCAGCACAAACAAAAAATTACAATCTGCTTGAAAAGGGAGATCAACGGCCCTAGTGGCGCTATACATGGTTCCCATAGTTTGCAGAGTGCCATTATAATGAATTGACATTGTGAGTTGCCTGTGGATCAGTTACTAAATGAATCCATTGGCAGGTGCTGCTTTGAACTATTAATTGTGTCATGAGATCCATAACGGTACATTATGATATAACAATTTTCCCCTCGAGTGCGTTAGATTAAAAACCAAGAAAGCCTGCTTAGCCCAGTTAGTGTATCCTATTATATAAGTGCTGTGGTTCTATATGGATCCGCATGCTGTCAAATCGCCGCCTGTCGATCAACAATGCGACATATTCAATAGAAGATTGAAGGATTAGTTGCAAGAAGCACGGTTGGCTGCGTCATGTTGACAAACGCTGAGGAGGTGTTTAACTCTGAGCTGTCATGCACCATTCATGTTGAAGCGGTCGCGGGCTTTGTGTCCCTCGCTGCTACATGGTTAAGTGTGTGACACAATAGGCACGCTGTAATTAAATCGTACAGTTGTGCATCAGTTCTCATCCCACTGTGAATTGGATCTGTATGTAGGCTAGATTAATATAGCAATATGTAATGAATTTTTTATTATGCTAAATCGACGTGTAGGCTACGACTATACAGAAGATTAGATGTTGTAGTATTCACAGGCTTCAGTGGAATCAGGTTTCAGGCCGGTTACTAGTACATTTAAATCGCAGCTGGCTTTGTTAATGTTTATGGAGCAGTAGGTAATTGTGGTAATATGTGGTGTACAGCGGTGCACCACATAGCAAACCTTTCAGGGCACTGCCAGTGCTGCTAGCTAGCTAGCTAAGTTAAGCGAGCTCTGGGCACTTACAAGTGTCAAACACTTAGAGAGTGTTTTTTCTCCTGTGTACACTGAAAGCTTAGAAAGTTTCACAGCTGTACATCGAAATATAGGTCAAGGCATTGGAGTAAAAGAGTAGGACTACAGCTTTACAATAACGCCTATTACAGCAACGACAAGCTATAAATACTATGAATGGGGTGCTATTTTGTGTACAATGGATAATTGGATATTATAAAGTTTTACACCCCAAGCGATTCTTTATGAAATTCTAGGATAGGTGTAAGTTCTTATCAGACATACTGTCTATTCAAGGCACATTAACATAATTAACATAATAGACACAGTGCATTTCTTGCAGTACTATGGATTGGGTAGTTAAGTGCAACATCTAACTAAGCTGGACAAGTATGACAGAAATTTTTATTACTAACCACTGAGATGCACGGTAGGTGCTGCTTTCGCCATTGTGTTTAGATCACTGAGTTTTATGGCATTATAAGCGAAACTAATGATGTACACCGCCGAGTTCTGAGTTCTGGTTATGTTTTGACACTCAATATTCTTCTTCCATCTGGAGGCTACCGTATGAAATGAGTGGAATATCGAAGCTTTACTAGGGATTCCTTTCCTTGTAGTTCTTCTGAGACTTTGTGGTGTCTATACACTTCTTGGTATTTCCTAAATTAGTTTGACCGAATTGTGTCAGGGATGCATTATCAGATAAAAGATGTAACGTCTGCATTCTTTATTTCAGTGCATAATAATTATCATTATTGTCATAATTCTTATGGTTCTGGCGCTGTTTATGGGTTGCGAATTGAGAAATTCCTTTGTTATCCTAGCATGCTGAATTGCTTATTGGTCAGAATAAAATTTGCCTGTAGATAGGGGTGATAATTTGTGATCTCAATAAGTCAGCATAGGCTAGTATATAATGGAACGATAGTTGTCCAATGTGCGCTAAGATAGGTTCACATACCATTGCCCTAACCGTAGAACCTTATTTAGTGGATAAAGAAAAAAAAACTGAAGAGTTTTGTTAGTTTGAGCCGCGTTAGAATTAATAGCAAGCGAGTGTTAGGGCTGCTTTAGGGTTTAGAGGTAGGTACGGTTCGTTCGGGTTTGATTATGCCTGCTTGTTTGTGTTAGTTGGTACTGCCAAACATTCTATTTATAGATTGCTGCTGTTGCTGGTGTAAGTTGAACATTTTTCCATCCTGTTGATGCGTGACTTTGTGACCCCATAATTTTTAGCTGCAAAGCAGATTCAAATCTTGAACACTGTGGTGTAATACTATGTGTGTCTGTGTGTGTCTGTGTGTGTCTGTGTCTGTGTGTGTGTCTGTGTGTGTCTGTGTGTGTCTGTGTGTGCACTAACATCATCTGAAGCGCAGCTGGTGACGATCATTATTAACCGGCTTGACATAAATGTGTAAACCAAACAGCCTTGGCTGCTCCGAGGAGGCCTAGCTGATACGAGACTAAAGTTCTGCAACATGGTTCCATGCTTACTGTGGTGCACTGAGTGTAAAAATGATTCTCGTACTGGACTGAATGTTTTTGGCTTTCTTCAAGCAGCTGGCTGATATCAGCTGGGGTAATTAACTAGTTCTAAGGAAATCGATCGTTGATACAGTGTCCAGACTACAGAAGTGTACTGAACTGTGATAGTTTCCGCTTCCTCTGTTTATATATATAGACCTGAATTATATACCGGTACTCTGAGTACAGATTTTATTCTTGTTAGTACAGTATACTTTAGTGATTTTTACTGTTTTGTCGTTTCCTTCTATTCTATAGTCGTTGGTGTTGTAGGACACGTCGCCAGGGGGCCGCGGAGGGCCGGGTGACCCTCACAAGGGTTGGGGGGGCGCTGACCCCCACAAGCTGGACCTGATGGCAGACAATTCGAACCTCAAGCTGAGACTGGCGCGCACAGAGAGGGACCTCTACGAGGCCGAGGAGAAACTGACGTCCGCGCAGGTCTGACGCACTTTGCAGCCCTTCAATATTATTATTCATACATGATACAATTATACTAGTTATTACAATTCTGCATAAATATTATTATGCATACACAGTGCCTGTGCTGGGTCAAAGAATATGCGTCAAAGCTGTGCAATTTTTGGGGGGGATCTTAGTCTTGTCATCAAATCAATCCTGTGGGGTGTTCCTTCCGGTGCATTGGACTAAATTAAATTTATTGATCTGTTCATCACCACAGAAACTAATTAGTTAGACTTCTAGAGAATAAGAATCAATAAATAATTTTCCAAAGTCTTTTGCAAATGTAAAAAAACCGTAATTGAGGCCAAACACATTTGTTTTTCTGATTCTTGCCATTTGCAGATCAAGCCCTGATTATGCATCATTTTATGCGTCAATATATATCTTACAATTATTAGATGACAGATGTCATGTTATGCATGCATAATTTTTTCTCATAGCGGAGTTGGAATGATTTATTTGAATGATTGTGATTGATGCGCATCATATTCATTTCAGCAGGCACTTCTTGCTTGCTTCTACAGCGTCATGTGTTGGGTGTTGATCTATTTGTGTCAAGGTCTGTTGACCTCGAGTACTTTATTGATTGCTCTGTATGCAGAACGCTCTTGCTCTAGTCTCCTAGATGTAGCTAGTGTTCATTTTGTTGAAGTCCCTGTCTTCTAATCCGAGATGCACTTGAGAACCCTAGAAAGAGATCGACAGTCTAGGCATCATGGCCGAACAGGTGGCTTCCAAGCTTTGTTTACTTTGATGTTTGTTGGCATTCCTTGCTTGTCAATTGAGTTCTAAGCTGAGTTTTGCTGCCAGATCTGGGTTAATTGCACGGCAGTACCCGCTGTGCATGCTTCTGTTGCTGCTGGCAGAACGATTGGGTGCTGGGACAAGTATTTGATATTTTTGTGTAATTCATGCTGCTGTGTGTTTAACTTGCTACCAAGAGTGGATTTTCATGAAATCTGAAATCAATTAAATTGTTAAATTTAGGAATCGGGACAAAAGTGGTGCTCCATATCTAACTTGAGTGCAATCAGAAGCAACATATTTTAACTGAATTTGTGTATGTATAGCAAAATAATGTAATATCTAAAAAAAAATAATGATAAGAAATATTGACTTTGCAGTTTGAACACTTTATTGAAAAAGGGACTAGGATTTTAGATCAGTAAAGAAAAGAAAAAGAGCTTGTATCCACTGTGCAGACAACAGAGCCTAGCACTGTTTGCTTAAGTACTGCTTCGCTACACGTTGCAAAACTTTTCCCCACACAAGACGTGATACTCAATTAACGCCTGAGTTGAGCCAGATACTGTTGGTTCTAATTGTCCAACGCCACCACTTGACAGCCTGCTAATCTTCAACTTATATAAAGGTTTATTGTTCTTGTTTCACGTTTTGTCCTTGTAGAATAAAAAAAAGATAAACAATTGTACCAAAAACTAGCTCAATATAGTTTGATGTGTGTGTGTCTTGTAGAAGCGCATCAACGAGCTTCAGAGTCGCCTCAATGACCGGACGATCGAGGTGACGGAGCTGAGGAGTCGACTCGCACGCAGCGAGCCCGCCTCGCCCGACCGAGACCGATCTCGTTAGTACTATTGGCGGCATACTGTACAGGGAACTTGAACATACTGGTCCCTGTTTTCTGTTCTAGTAATATGTGTCTGATTGATTGGGCAATATATGGAGTTCAGTATTAAATCGTTGTGCACGCCATTTTTAATGTGTTCGAATTCCGCTGTATGTTTTAATTGACAAATATAAAGCAAATCCAGTGAAAGCGAATGATCATATATACTGATGTTATGGTTATATGTAAGTGTTATGCAGCAAGAGTATTCATTTTGACGTTCAATTCGCCAAGCACGTCAAGATTTAGCTTTGATTGTTAAGTTGTAAAAAATTGTATTGCTCTAGTCCCACAAAAGCTTGAGTATCTGCAGATTGTTGTGTGTGAGAAATAAGAGTAGTACATACTCTAATGAGCACACATCAGTACAGCTCGCTCTCACCTTTCACAGTTGATAATAGACATGTCAAACCGCCACGTTGTCTGCTCTGTAGCTCTCGATGTGGCAATCAACTCTTGAGTGGCTCAGTACAAGACATGCTCCCTTAAATAGGCTCACATTGAGCCTGGACACAGTTCTGCTTTAAAATTTAAACTACATTTATGTCTTTTGTAATGCACCGGTTGTGCATTTCATTTGCAATTTAATTTTAAAATACTGCTCAATTTTGTTTGTTAATTCAATATAATATTCACGGATCCTGATTCTCTGTTCGCTGTTCACTAATCCATTGAAGTCTTCTTTTTACCAACAATTTTTCAGTCCTCAGCATTCAGTTGTCAGTTCAAATTTTCATTAGGATTACTTTGATACAATTTCTATTATAAGTTTCCATTTCTTTTCAGTTTCAAACTCGTTTAGGGACAGGACGTTGGATCGTGAAAAGACGATTGAGCGCTTGAAGCGAAAGCGTAAGCGGGTCGTGCGCTAGCCTGACACAGTAGCCTGTGTTGCATTGATTAGTAGACTTTAACACATAGCCTGTAGATCATCTAATGACTTTTCTTCGCTTCGTTACAGGATTGGCTGATGCATGTCGGGGCTTAGACTGATAGAAACTGCAGGGGTTTCAAGATGCTTGCATGTGTAGTGTAGAAAGCTGGTGATAAGAATGTATGTGGCCAGACCGTGTGAGGTGTTTTCTTGGAGCAATTCTGGATTTCTGGGACTGGTTGCAAAATGCTGAGTGGCTCAATCTCTTTGAATCTATTTGAGCGAATGACGACTAGTATTTTCACTTTATTTTATTCTGCGTCTTTCAGCCAGCTACTGAATCTTTGTATTGAAAGATCGGGTTTCACTTTTAAGCGAATCTTATTCGCTCTGCTTGCTTTTTTATCGTGATGAATAGAACTGTGTTTTTCAGTAGTTTTGAATTTTGGAAACTTTCGTTGGGTTCATAAAAGTAGTATTTCACTGCCTGATCGATATTTTGATAATTTATCGGCGAGTATGATTTCTGTTGCGTGCCGTGTAATGTATTTTAACAACGTTGTATGCATAGGCCTCGAGTTGTTTAATAATAACAGAATGTGTACTTCAACGGCAATGTCCACATGCGTTTCCTTCTTACTAGGAACTCATTGTGGATGAATTTTGATTTGCTCATTTCCACACTTAGCATCTTGTTGGCTGCACAGAACATTCAAATTGGTATGCAATTCTAAATGCAATGGGTGTTTTTTAAACGTCTGATTTATTTTGTTAATGTAATTTTTTCAGGTCTGCCGGTTTCTGTTTTTGTTGTAGCTAATTGTTTAATTTCGACTCGTTGTTCTGCCTACCCTATCGCTTGATAGAGATTTAATAAGAACCTGGCGACCAGCATGGATTTGTTCCGATGTAGCTATGAAGAACCTGGGTATATTATAAACTGTATATCTTGAGCTGGATGGAGAGTACACGGAGCATGGAACTGTTTGTTGTTTATAGACTTTGAGGTTGAGAAATTGAAGCAGGCTGTGGAGTCGCTTATGGCAACCAATGAGGAGAAGGTAGGGTCTGCCCCCGGGCCATTCGCGGTTTTATTTATGCGCTGGTTTCATGTTTGCAGGAATCCAAAATGGCATTCACATCGTATCATTTAGGGCTTAATAATGTTGATCGTGTAAAATTAATATTTTTAACTTGTGAGAAATTTGCTGTTAATTGAATATAATTGTGGGTCAGCTATTGCTTGTACCACGAGATTGTTGTTTGTTCAGTGCATTCAGGATCTCAGAAGTGCTGTTTTATATTATTCATTTCATTGAGATCTCGACTGGTTGGTTGTGTGTGCAGGAGATGTTTTGAGTCATGTGATTGGTTGATTTTGTACGTGCAGAAGATGTATGAAGTGAGGTGATTGCAAGCCCTGTTACTACAGGCTGAAAAATGCAGCACCTATGGTGATACTCAGGGGTCAAGTTTGCTTCCCCGCGGGGAAAGCAACCTTGCCTAGCAGCAGAAATGACACCCAAGCCTAAAGTACTAATACTTAAGCAAAAATTTAGGCATTGACCTTTAATACTAACACGTTGCTAGTGAACTTGATATGTTTTAATATCAACCTGTATCTAATCGCAAATTAACTCAAACTAGCGATCTTTATGAATTTTTTAAATGAAAGATCACAGCTGTGTTTTTTATCAGTTTTGTAAGATGCCTGCTGTTAGCAAAATCATTATTTAAAAGTAACAGTTATCATGTCAACAACTTCTGATAGGTTTCAGGGTCATGACCTACACACATCCAATCACCAAAATGGCAACTATTACCCATAATTATTCAAATCAACTTTTGTTTTTTCTAAAAAGGTCCCTCTTTCTGCGACAGAGTCCAGCTAGTATATGCGCGCTCTAAGCTTCTGATATCTATGGGTGATTGGCATGTGTGCATGCTGGAGATGTGTCTAGTGATATCGTTGGTTGGCTGTGTGTATGCAGAGATGTGTTGAGTGATCTAATTGGCTGACTGTGTGTGCAGGAAATGTATAGAGTGATGTGATTGGCTGGCTGTGTGTGTGCAGGAGACGCGTCTAGAGGAGATGAGAGAGGTTCTGAGGAAGTACCGACGCCTTGAGGAGCTTGTTGCAAGGTCACAGGGACGCAAAGGTCAATTCAACATGTTTCTGCCTTTCTTTGTACTGTATTTCAATTTTGTTAGTTTATTTGTATACATCGGCATCATTGAACGCATGGCGCACGTTTAAACTTGCTGATGTTTGATCGAAGATGGATTTATGGATTTTATGAGCTTTTTTGTAGGGTGATTACGGTAATTTGTACGAAATTTAACTGTTAATTCGATACAAGTTTGTGAGTAATATTTTTCTCTTTTTTTGCATTTGTCTGCAAACAACCGGTATACACCTTACCATTTCTAATGAACTTGTCATATTATATATAAGTTTGTTGTCACAGACAATGACATCATACAAAATGAAAGGACTCGTGCGTTATGCTACTGTTGGCCATCATGTGTTATATGCAAGAGGGAAGAGCTTAGCTGTGTTTTCTTTAGAGCAAAGTCGCATCTCTGAGATACCCGAATGTGATTGTTCTTTTTTCTAGTTCTTGATCAGCTCGGATTGGACGGCGACAATTATAGCGACGGAAGTTCTGCTCGGAACTCAAATACGTCATCTAACGAAAACCCCACTGCCGACATTCGATTGGTTGGAACCCTTCATTGTATTATTATTGTGTTTTATGGGGAATCTTTTCTTGATGAAAACTTTAGCCTTTCTCTAATGCATTAATGTATTAAGCTACTTTGAAGCTATGCTGGAATGATTTTCTTCTTTTGAACATGTGCTGAGAATAGTCCACGTAACGCGTGAAAAAAATATTAATATGTGGTAGCAGTGCCGTGTGTGTTTGTTGCATTAAACCGGCATGTGTGTTTTTTACATTTTTACATTTGCAATAAACTGGCATTATGAAATGTTTTTACATAAAAATTCAATTTTTTTGCTTCTTGAGGCTTCTTTTATGCCACGAAAACGTTTAATCCAAAGCTTAGTATATGCATTATTCTTGCTTGTCTTGTACTTGTGTCATTTATATTTATTTTATGACAAAATAGATGTTTAAGAGTCTAGTTTGTTGGACCTTATGGGATGAATTTTTTTGTTGAAGCTATTGGGATGAATTTTTTTGTTTTAGCTATTGGAGGCAATTTGTTTGTTGGAGCTATTGGAATAAAAAAAAATTGGAGCTAATTTGTTTGTTTGAGCTATTGGGCTGAATTTGTTTGTTACAGCTATTGGGCTAAATGCATGGTTGTGTTCAGAACTACGACCGACATGATGGACGAGATATGGGGGGCGGGGGTCTCATGCCGTACCCCAGCGCCACCAGCACCCCGAGTAAGTGACCCATTACCACCGATGTCCTTTTAATATGACTTGATACGTCTGTTAAACCGTACACTGTATACTATCAATTAATGATTAGCGTACCGTCATAATTGATTTGTAATTTGCTCCATGTGTGTCGTAAAAATTTGATGTAATTTTTTTGCATCAATCTGCAGCCAACTCAACTAATTAAATTTCTTGGAGGGCCTAGTTGTAAAGGCCTGGCCGTGGTTGTAGAATTCATTAGCGTTTTGTTGAAGTAGTTGTAGTATTAATTTCTTCAGCTTGAATGAAATGCAAATTCTGACATGTTACGATGCAGGAGGCATAATATTAATTGTAATTTCTAATCCTGCTTTTTACATTTTTCTGACTGCTTACTCGCAAACCTTACATCCGTGCCTGATTGCTACTTTTTAACCTTTCAATTGTGGAACATCTTCCTTCAACTTTTTGTGTTTTCTCCTGACTTAGCTGTTATTTTGTTTGCCTCACAGTTGGAGGGGGCCACAGCAGCAGTCTGCCGCGTGTCCTTCTCAGCGGTGGGGGGCCCCCCCGCCCCCACATGGGCATCAACGGGGCTGGGAGCCCCCCATCCTCCATCCAACCGGCAGTCTCCACCCTCCCCATACCCACACGGGGGTCAAATGGCGCCGGGGGGGGCGCGAGGGCTAGCAGCTTTGACAACGTCAACAGTTCCCCATCAAAGGTGTGTAGTTGTTGATGTGGTGTAGTTTTGTCACATAGCATACAGAGTGTTGCCCGACTTCACCATGCAATGCCCCCTGCTAGCTGGGGACCACAGAATTGACTTGCAGTCCAGAGCATCATGGGCGAGTCGCAAAAGGCGGATGAAGAAGTGAGAGCAGTTCTCTCTTGCACAGAACCAGACTGTAATAGTCCTTGTTACTGCATACTGTCCTTAAGCTACAGATCCCCCCTCACTGTGCATTGACGCTTTGGTAGTTTATGCTCAGAGTTAAATTGTAATTAAAACATTTAATTAATATTAAATCAATAAACGTGTATTTCTATCGGAGTACCTACATGATTTAATTTATATATTTTCAACACATGAATGACAAAGCCAATAAGGTCACCTCATATTATTTAGTATTTTGCTATTTTTTTGTACTATTATTCGTATTTGTTACTATTGTTTTTTGCTCTTTGTGTTTCAGACGCCGCCGCCCTCTGCCCGCCGACGAGTCGAAGGCTTCGGTGGTACGTTGCCCAAACAAGTCTACTATCCCCCCTCTGCAGGGTCCACCTCCCCCCCATCCTCTTTTCTCCAGCGCAGGCCCCCGCTGCCCCCCTCACTCGGAGCGCAGCGGTCGCCCCCTAGGAGCAGCACTGTGCCCCGCGGGAGCAGAAACAAGCCCCTCGTGGGGGTGACTGCCCCCCCTGCTCCCCCCCCGCGCAGTGGGTTCATGTCGCTGGGTAAAGGACTGTTTAGGATGAAGCCACGCGGCGGGGGGGCGTGGACAGCCTCGGCGCCCAATCTCGGCCATGGTCTGTTCTGATTGGCTGACGGCCTGCTGCCTGCGCGCGCACGATTGGTTCAGTTCTTTGGCTTGGTCGTGCATGATTGGTCCGCGGGGTAGCGCTATTGTTTGCAGAGCGGCGAATGGTCTAGATGGTCTTTCATCAAAATATTATTAAATATTTATGTAATATAATGTTATTTGATATAGTGTAGTTTTACAGAATGGCGTAACTATCATTGTTGTAATACTGGATCTAGTATCAATTGTGTCAAAGGTTTAGGTAGCTCTTAGATAGCAATGTGCTTACTACAAGGAACAGACATTGGTTTCTATGTAGGTTCTATCTACTAATCACTGACTGCATTCAATGGTTAATTCTTGTGGAGAGCTTTGCATAAGTTTCTAAAAGCACCAATTTCTTAAATATTCACTGTAGATAAAGTCAATGTGTTGAAAAAGGGCTCCGTTTCATGTAGTTTTCTCTCTGGCTCCTTTTTCAGGTATTTATCTCTCATCTCTTCAGCTGGGCATCAACGTTTGAATGGCGTGTTTCCTTTTGAATTGTCAAAAGTGCTTTTCCATATTCTTCTGAATATTTAACACGTCATCACAGTTGGCGACCTTTGTTGGGCCTGTTGATGGCGAGCGTGTCAATTAGTGTAAGCTCTGCTTCTTAGGCCTCAACATCCTTGACCCTTGACATCTTTGATCCTTGACACTTTTGACCCTTGAGTTTCGCTGTAGTTCGATAAAGATCAAGTAAATAGTTCTTTTTTAATATTGTAAGTTTGCAATATACTTAATTTGATGTATATCGAGCCTAAGTAATTATCAGCTGTTGATTGGTTGTCAAAGTGTCGGTACACAGGGGCTGGCATTCAGATGATGAAGGAGGTACAACTGTTGTCCATTGTATCAGGGGCTGGTTGTTCTCGTATTCTTCATAAATTTGTTGTCTAAGTGTCCGTTGCATTCTGTTGCTGAATGCAACGCTCGATGTTGCGCCTTGTTGCCGATTCATGGTTTTATTCGTTGTCTCAGTTGTAAAAATATTTGTTCTTTCTTTGCATTGATTTTTATCCGGACGTCGGATGTTTTTTATCTATTCAATACGTAAAATGCGTTTCCAACCTTGACATTATTCTAAGTTTTTGCTTTCGATCTACTTCCAAGGGGCCGTTGTCTCTCTTTTTGTTGAAGATGAAATCAAGCTCGGTGTCAAGTTCATTATTTTGCTTTTACATAAAGCATTGATGTGATGTTGCTTTATTTTTTAAATATTTCTGTTGATAGCCTACCGCAATTTTTTTTATCTTTTGACAGATTTCTTGATTGGCCTAGGGATCTATATCAATAGCATCCTCCAACTAACAATATTTCTCAAATTAATACAATAATAGATGGATGAACGCGTTGAACGGCATTGCACTAAAACCTTATGAATATTAAATTATTGCGTGCATGCATAGCTTTTTTCCAAATGCAGGGTCTGTGATATGAAATCTTTATTGCCTTGGGAACTTTAGGATATTTCCGTTTTCTCATCTATATTAATGCCTGATGGCCTATTAATACGCCTGAAACAGTTTTCGCAAAATGAGAGCATGATAGAAACTTTTTTATATGTACTTATCATCATATATCATGCCCGCATCTAATCTGTAGTATTCACATTTTTGGTTACGTTTAGTTTTGATTGATTTTTTATGACTTATTTGAAATCCTGTATTAATTATGTTGAATATCATTTAATTTTGGAGCTATTGAACTTATATAATCTATTATTCTTAACTGGTGCCTGAAGTTTGCAATTTGTGCGGTAGGACACTTAAGTCTAGGACTTGTAGACTTAAGTGGACTGTATGCATTCTGTGTAAAATTTCAGATAATGATGTTCTGTTCAATCTTCTTTTATCATTTCATATCTGGCAGCATGATACATGTTTATTTGTTTTCAGACTGTGATATGAAAGTTTATGTTATTTGTCAAGTTACGATATCTGCTTTCATCTACTGCATTTACTCCTGCGAACTTGAATTAGTATTAAAAATACGACTGATGACTGCATTATTAAAGAAATAGAATGAGCAACTGAATTGTATCAACTATAATAGTTGCAAATAATTTAATTCAAATAAGTTTTAAAACCAGTGCCTTGGGTTGGCGTGGGCATTAGTTTTAAAACTTTTCTGAGTTAAATTACAATTTAATAATGGTCTGTTCCACCCTTGCTGTTTCTCGACTTGACTGTTCAGGTTCAGTGTTCACCGTTGCTCTGTTGCCATTGATCAGACAATAGACTGTCCCACTATGTTGTGTTTCCATTGGTCAAATAATAGACTGTCTCACCGCCGTTGTGTTTCCATTGGTCAGACACTAGACTGTCTCATCACCGCTGTGTTTCCATTGGTCAGACAAGCCTGACGACGAGACGATCAAGGACGAGATGGCGCAGCAGTACAAGGCCCTTCAGGACCAGGCTCAACCCCCCGCTGCCACGGCAACGGGGTCGCTGAAGAAGAAATCAGGCGGCAAAGGACTTCGGCGATTCTTTGGGAAGTATGAACTCGATGCTTTTGAGTGGCTGAGAGATACAGGATTAAATGTGCGTAATGGCCTGAGGCTTGGATTGTTTAAAAAGTCTAGAGGGATTTGATCTTTGATGAATAAAGGTGGTTGGGATAGATCTTAAATGAGTCATTTACACAGGGACCCTTAGAGACCCTGTATGGGTCTGCTACCTCTATTTTTCGTCATCACATTTGATGTGAGCGAGGAGTTTGCAGTATGATCTGTTCAATTTTCTTTGTTTCTATTTTATTTCTTTTTGTGATCATTTTAAATTCCCTCTCGGTCAATAATACCGTTGCATGACTATGCTCCGTGTGTATGCGCTGTTTAACACATTGGCTGCTGGTGCGCGTGTGTCAGGATCAAGCGCAGCGGGTCGCAGGACTTGGACGACAATCTCGATGAGTTCAAGCGGTCAGGACTGAGGTCCACAGCGGGACCGCGCCTCGGCTGGTCCAAGGAACTCAAGTCAGTACAATACTACAGCCAATTGATATAACCAGACTTTGGCTGGTCATGGCAATTTTAATTTTTTTTATTCGCATTTGTAACATCACTGCATATACATGTACTTACGCATGAGATAATGTTCAGAATGTCAAATTATCTGGTCTAACATAAGGAATATATCTCCGTATAGGAAATTGGCTCATGACTCGCCCCTCCTTCAGTAAGTTAAAGATTAATTTGTTAGTCCTACAGATGATGGCCTACAGTGGCCTCTGTGCTGCCGTATTGATGTCTTGTGAAATTACTAACTTACTATAGCACGTCAGCGGAGATGTGAATGCATGGGTGGAGAACTTTTATAGAGTATATTGTGTTCCGCTGCATGATATACAGCAACTTTAATCTGCAATATCAATTTATAGTTTTGCGTACGCTTTGCCTTCAAGAACATTTGATTGGCCGTCCAGTGTGTCGTACACAGCCATGCAGCCTGCGTTCTATTTTTATTCATTGTTTTTATTTGTTGTATCACAACACGACGCTCTCGTTTGATTGGTTGCGCGCTGCCTGCCTGCCCCCGCGCAGTGACTCAGACTTGCCGTTTGCGCGCTGGGACACGGACCGAGTTGCCCTCTGGCTCCACGTCCAGGGTCTGAGCATGTACGTCGGGGACTGCAAGCGCTGGGTGCGCAACGGGGACCAGCTGCTCCACGCTTCCACCCACGACCTGGAAAAGGTTTGTACTTGCTGCTTCATGCTTCCATCCATAACCTGGAGAATTTTCTGGCTCACTGCACCACTTTCTGCTCCTTACTTATGTTGGCTGTTAGTCCCTCATTGGTCATTTTCCTGGACAAAAGACTGAAAGAGCATGAAAGTGATACCATGTTGGTAGCGCAGTTGTAAAAATCATCCTGAAAAGAGTTGAAGCCTTATAATAATACATTAGTAACGAATTTTGAAACCCCCTCTTATGAATTAAAAACTTGCAAAGTTGCTTTGTAGTATGATTTGTGCCGATAGCGACCAATAATGCTGCTACTGTTGCAAGAACCTCCAAATCTTCCAGAGTTACAACAGCCATATTGATACATGAACAACAAGAGAATATCTAATTCAAGTAATACTTCATTGGTTTTACTGCATTATAGTGAAGAAAAATGATGAAAAAGGCTTCAAAATAGCGCCATGCCAGACAGACTCGTCGAAGCTCGCTGCATGTCGAGGAGGAGGCTGGAGTGAATGCTTTGCTGAGCAAAGTTGTAAAGTCACAGCCACAAAGTGCATTTTAACTCAAATATCTGACTAGGGGTTAGTTCTAATTCAATTGAAATATTTAGTTATTAAGGTGGGTGTATATAGTTGGTTTTGTTGCCTTTTGATATAACTTGAAGTCAATGTTGGTCTGTCACTAGGAGCTGGGTATTCGCAACTACTTCCATCGCAAGAAGCTTCAGCTGGCACTGCAGGCCATCAGCATCGAATCTAGGTCACCCGCCTCGGAGCTCGACTACAACTGGGTCACACGTAAGTGCAACAGCTTCTCTGAAATTGAGTTGTGTGTAGCCTAGATTGTGTAATGTCTTGACTACCGCTAGGGCGCCTGTAAGTCAAAGTATTTATTTAAAGAATGACAGAGATTGCAAAGCTACGTTGTGATTGCTTACTTTGTATTTTGTTTGTGCTTTGCATAAGTTGAAAATTGTGCATGTTTGTGGCGAATTAAATGGATATAATAATATGAGGCCATCTACGCCACAGTAAAAGATCTGCTCAGTATAGATTACAATCGGTTGTGCGTCAGGGTGGCTAGATGATGGGTTGTCTCAGTGCTAGATATAGTGTTAGATATATTGTATGGCAGGGTGGCTAGATGACATAGGCCTGCCTCAGTACAAGGATCAGTTCAGCGAGGCTCGGGTTGATGGACGCATGCTTCACTACCTCACCGTCGTAAGTACTAGTTGAAACCGCTATCTGGTCACACCTGTTGGTATCTACTGGTAGTATGATTTTCTTTTGCTACAAGCCAGCTTTGACCTATCATCATCATCATTTACGTTTTACGTCCACTTTTCCATGCTAGCACAGGTTGGGCGTTTTCCACAATGAGACACTTGATTCTTTGCCACCTCTCTATTCCTCTGTACATTGCATGACATACACATTTTTCCATACGTCGTGTGGCTCTGGATGCACAAGAACTTGCGGCTCTGCGTGTGACCTACATTCAATATATGCTGTGCTCTACAATACATCTAGCTCTGGATGGAAGACGACCTGGTGGGCCTAACGGTGACCTAGATAGCTTATTATTGTGATGACATGTGGAGACAGGACGACTTAGTGGGCCTAACGTTATATAATAAAATGTTACTGTGGATGTCGGACGACCTAGTGGGGCTCAAAGTGACTTAGATACTCTATATAGCATGTTGCTATGGATTCAGGACGACCTGGTGGGGCTTAATGTAACATAAATAGCTTATATTATAACATGTTGCCATGGATACAGGACGACCTGGTGGGGCTCAAGGTGACGAGCACGCTGCACCACCTCAGTGTGCGGCGAGGCATTCAGGTTCTGCGATCTAATAACTTCAACCCCACATGCCTCAAGCGCCGACCCGCCCCCGACGAGGTAGGGGCTGCCGGCGGCGAATCTTAGGACAAAGGAGTCGGCGATTTCTAAATAGGGTTTTCCTCGATAAAAGAGAGGCTCCGTTTGAAACTTTTGATGATTGATAGTTGGTTGGTAATTCATTGAATACCGTATATACTTGAGCATTATGTTTATGTAGATATTGTGTACGAATGCGTTACGGTCTTAAATGGCTGCAGATGAATGGCGTTACGTTGGCTGACTGGTGCCTCACTGACTGCTATTATGATTGATTCAGTTATTAATGTAGTGATCGCTGCAAACGCCTGCAATGTTTGGCGCTCTGTTTAGTAGAATGCTTAGTGCAATGTTTATTGCAATTTTTATGCAATATTTGATGTCGTGTTTGATGCAATGTTTGATAGAGTGTTTGGTACAATGTTTGATGCAACAATTGGCACAGGGCCTGCTGCACAGCTGCCCTGACGAGGTGTCGGTCTGGTCCAACCACCGAGTCATGGACTGGCTGCGCAGCATCGACCTCTCCGAGTACGCGCCAAACCTACGTGGCAGTGGCGTGCATGGCGGACTGATGGTCTGTGCTCCTGCCCTCTGCTCTACATATATTTAATAATTATTGTCTATAGTACGCGTCAAACCTTTCGTCTTTGTTAAGTGTCTTGTGGCAAGGGTATATTATTATCGTGGTTTGTGTCAGAAAGGGCGCTCATTGAAACACAAGCGCCAGTTATTCGGATTGCTCAATTACTCGGTTAATGATGTTGATCACACAGTAAATAGAGATTGAACTCAATGATTATTTTTATGAAATTGGCCTGGTATTCCTTATTGAGAAATAATTCTAGTAAATGCTAGGGCTATTTTATGCTCAGGTGTCTCAGAAATCTTTTTTTAATACGTCGAGCAGTCAATATTTATTGCTCTTTGCAATGTACTCTCATTCTTATGTACTGATATACTCAAACTACTTATATATGCTTCATATACTTGTACTTTTTTTCATATACTCACATCGAACGCGTGCCTCCGCTTCGCTGCACACAGGTCCATGAGCCGAGGTTCGGCGCGGAGATCTTTGCGGCGATCCTGTCTATCCCCGCGACCAAGACGCTGCTGCGCCGACACCTCAGCACGCACTTTGTTGCGCTGGTGGGCGGTGCGGTGCAGCAGATGAAGCGCACCGTGGAGACGCAGCCTGGGTACCTGCCCCTGGCGCCTGGGCAGAGGGTCAAGGTGAGCGACCTCTGGTTGTTGGATTGCATCAACGCGTGTTGAGATAAGGATATGAATCAAGTTGTAGATCAACCAATCAGCGCTCTTGAACCTTCACAAAATCAAGATCTAACTGCTTCAGGGGCGTTTAGTGGACAGTGCTATTACTTGATCTGGCTTTCAACTGGTTGTTCATGCTATTTAGGGCCGAAGTTATAGTCGTGACTTGAGCGACGGCGGCTACTTGAGTAACAGAAAATCGCCCA
>JAQIWG010000829.1:0-28914 GCA_034695025.1 Chamaedrilus cognettii
GAGCTTTCAAATACCTTTCATTTGATATAAAATTTATTGCTGTAGCTCCCATAGGAGCTGAGATACAAGCGTTTGATTTGTTCGGGTCGTTGCGTTTAGGTCAAAGTTCGTCGACCCGTATCTCGAAGACTGGTCGACCAAAAAATAAAAAATTTTGGATTTTTTTTTTAAACCAAACTCTTCAACTGTACCAATTTTCAAGAAAATCCGAGACGGTCATGTCAGGTGACTGTGTTGATTTGACATGGAATCACTCAGCAGTAACAGTATTTGCTGATGCAGGTTGATGATTTACATTCAAGCCAGGCGTGGAGTTCGTTTGACAATTATTATTATTTTACCCATTCACTCCAATATTGTTATACTGCCAGTGACCTCTGCCCCCTTGTCCATGATATCTATTATAAGGCCTGCCCCGCTGATGACCATAGCCAAATGAATGACTGGGCTGGTTTGGATAGTCACGCTTATATTGATTGCCTCTACAGTTAAAGCGTGCAACTGTGTTCACTGCATTTATCTGCTCAGTCGCAGTCTGAGTCTGTGGTTGAACATCGATAAGTAGCATCATTTGCCATGCTACCCGAACCATAATTATTATTTCCCTTATATTGCTTTACTTTAACAGCATTCGCACTGAAAACCTGAAGCGGTTTCTTGTCAACAGGTATCTCCAAATTTGACTGAAATTGCTCCACATGGGTGGCAATATTATCTAGTAACATTCAACTTTCCACTTCTTTTTTGAAGTAGAACTTTTTGCCGCCTTTGGTAGTATATCTTTCAATCGATCTGCTATCAAAAGTTACTTCAATTTATCAAAGAATCAATGCTGCGACTCTTCAAATAATATTCGAGCATTGACGTTAACCTTCTAGTACAATGTGTCGACGATTCACCAGAGTTTTTCTCTGATGTCATAAATTGTTCACGATATTTTGAGGGTGTCAATTTAAATTCTTGCAAAAGCTTTAGCTTGAATTTAAAAAATGTGTCAAGCTCATCAGCCTTGAGGAAACTTACAAGACGTTTTGCTTTTTTCAATAAGAAAAGGTACAACAGTTGAACCCTTGTGTCCTCCGGAACATCAAACATGTCATATTGTTTTTCAACCATATCCAGATAGACAGGTATCTAAAAACGTTTCCCAGGCATTTTATACAAAACGCTTTTTAACATATCTCCGAATGTTTTTATCCTATACTCTCATCTTTTTGCTTTTGCATGAGCCTTGTCTGCTCACGTTTACCACGTCTCTGTGCATCTATCTTTTCAAGTAACTCCAACTGTGACCTTCTCAGTTTCGTTATCCTCCTCCATCTTCTTTTCCCTAGCCTCAGATTCACTCTTAACTAGTTCTAAAGCTAACTTACTATGAGCCTTCATTTGTTCAATCACCAGTGCATTACTCGCTTGCAACTGTATTAAAAATGCCTGCGCGTCTGCTCTAGCCAATGCATCTCTTGTCTCTCTAGCTTTAGCATCAGCTTTTGCTAGTTCTGAAGCCAATGCATCTCTCATCTCTCTAGCTTAGCTTCAGCTCGCGTGCTCTAAAGCCAATGATTCTTTCGCCTCTGTCGCTTTCAACTCTTTTCCCTCTTGCGCCTGTCTAGCTTTCAACTCCATTCTAGACTGTTCCAACTGCATTTGCATAAATTGCATCATCATTCCGATCTCACTCGGTTTCTCCAACGGGTTAACACGTTTGAAAGCACTTTCTGCATTACAATTTTCTTCAAAACTAAAGCATGATGTATGACATCATCATCCATTAGTCCCTGCACCCATGCCTCATCCCCTCCTTGGTGCACCAAAGACACTCCTCTGTTCCTTGTTAGACCAAATGAATTGGCTATTTGTCTCTTCATACTCCTCCTGAGTTACCAACGACTCTTTTTTCGAAGCCATGTTGACTTAAACTGTCAACAAATTTAGCCACTATTATTACAATGCTAAACTACTTCTCCAAGCATACAGACTAGCTACGGAATAATAAATATTCCAGCACTATCACCCCTAGAACTCCAATTCTAATACACTATGCTTCACACAAGGTTGTGTCTCAAAGAACAAATTTAGTCCATTTATGAAAGTGAACTACAGCTGTCTAGGCTCAACTGAAACTGAACTCCAGTCCCTCTCACACACCAACCTTAATTAACATGCATCTCGACATGTCTTCTGACGGTCGCTCCTGCTGTGTTGCTCCTTGACCTCCTTGCACGCTACTCTGCTGAACTGCTCCACGCTGCCCGTGCCACGCTGGCTTGACTCCATGCGCCGACCCCATCTTGCAAAACTGCTGACTAATCTATGAATCGGCTCCAGAGCATCAATAACTGCTGCAGACAGTTAATTATGTTAGGCCGACCCAAAAATTAGAGCTGTCTTCAAGTTGGAACGCACTGACCACATGCCATGTATTTAAGTGCAGTATTCACAATTAGTCATTGAAACTGACTTGAATACACTTCAATATCTGACTAAAACTTCCAATGGCATAACCACGCTATCTGTCAGATATCAAGCAGTTCCAAATCAAAAGTTTGAGGTTGCCCACACCCATTTTTAAATGATCAAATTTTTCACAAGAAAGGAACACGGCACCAATATGTGATAAAGATGCCACTTTTAGTTTATGCGTATTTATGTCTTTTGTTATTTATTCTCGTTGTGTATTTTTATGTTTCAACCCAGGTACTAAAAGTAGCACAACTTACATTATGAAGACAACTCTCAAGTTTTGAATAAGTTATTTACAAGTTTATACATGAACAGTCAAAATATAAAGTTACAACAGGGATCTTAAGTTTTAATATTTATGTCACTTCTATCCCTACTCGATAAGTCAAAAACCTTAAAGAAGCCTTAATTAGAACTGGACTTTACTATAACTTTACAAACGCAGTCACATAGACTAAAGTAAGTTTGACAGTCTTTAACAACATGTGGCGTTGTGCTAATATATTTAATTTTTTTATTTTTTCTATCTTTATTGCTTCAACAACAGCAAAACATTATAAGCATTGAGATGAAATTACAATGTCATGATGCAATAGGGGCAATCAAAGGGAGAAATTTATTCCCCGTGGTAGTCGCGCAGATCCGTCTAGGACTAGGACTAGGACAGAACTGCACGGCTACATGATTGCCCGTATTATAGCAAATTATCAATAGGCAAGTATATAGCAATAGTATCGCGAAATTGACAAATACTGTGCACAGTTAAGCCAATTTAGAAACAGTGTGAAGAAAACAAATTAAAGAAAAAAAAGTTAAAAGTAAACTTCAGTCTGCGAATACAGGTGCAAACAGTGCAAACAAAAATTATGCAAACATAAATTATGACAAATACTTAAATTACTAATTACTCGACATCAGAAAATACAAACTAAGCTAGGTCATTTCAGAAGCTCTATATGTTTCTATGGATTGTTTGATAAGTTCACGTTTAAAGATAGCTAAACTGGATGCGTCTTGAATATTTCTAGATAGAGAGTTCCATATCCTTGGACCTAGAACATTTACGCTATTTTCTCGAATGACAGTGCGACAACCAACCATAACAAAATAATCAAATTGACGAGTATTATGAGAACGCTGAGGGTCTGTAACCGTAATATATCGTGCACATGATATAGGCAATAGATGATGCTTAATTTTGTATATAAATTGAGCAACTTGAAATTTATTAATGTCAGATAATTTCAGTAAATTCAAGCTGTAATAGACTGTCATGTACTGAACAGGCAATGCTCAATAAATTGGACCAGAATCTAGACCTTAAAAGGAAAAATATTCTCAAAAATTTAGCCGCTAACAAGACCAAATGGCTATATACCCGAAGCAGAGAGGCCCAGATGTGGAGCGTTATTGGGTCGACCCCCGACTACTGTCGTGCCTTGCTGGGTCACACCGATGGCTTCCTTGATCATCAGCAGCGTGTGCAATGTCGGCCCCTGCCAAAAAACCAATATTTATGCTACTATTTCATCCACGAGTTCACAGGCGACTTGCAGATCTTATCCAGCTTGTCTTGTCGTTGTGGGCGCGGCTTTGAGCCAGAAACGCGCGTCAGAATTTTAATCCGGTTTAAAGTTTTGATCCACAATTAAATGCTCGTTGAAATATGATGCCGGATTATAATCATGCGATCTCCCTGGCCTAGCCATACATTCTAGTCGTTTCAGAATTTAAAAAAAGATCTCAAATCTAATCTAAAGAGTTCATTCAGATCAAATCTAAATAAACTTCAATCAAAAATCTAGCACCAGCTCCAACAATGGACGTCCGACGCAGCCACTCGAAACAGTTTTAAAAGCGCAAATACACATTAGCCAATGATTCAATATTTTTACCTCAACAGGAAAGGCCGAGGGAAAGCCTCCTCCTTCATGAGATGCTGCCCCAATATTTGGGTGGGCAGACCTTTGCTCCTGGCTCATCAAAGAATTCAGAAATTTTCCCGAATCGAGATCTGTCCAAAAAAAATAGGTCCATAGACTGAGAGTAGGACAAAACATGTACAGCAACAAATTCACAGTAATTTTGAGATGATTTTGTGAAAACTTCAAATTTTATGCCAATTCAGTACTTAAAGAAATAAAATTCTCTTCCAAGTCAGCAATTAATAAATTCTATCTCATGTAATTGGTCGCTATATTTAACAAAGTTTAAACAGAGTTCAACTCACTTTGTGCGTACTACATAAACCGCTGCTTATAGCAATGCAAGACAATTATAATTATGCATTACTATCATACAATCATTAACGCAGACTATTTGTGCATTAATATCTTAAACTGAACACAAATTAGAAATTTAATTTATCACACATTGATAATTTCAATGTCTGTTAAACTCTGTCCGTAAACCCTTTTGTTAAACAAAGTCGAACTTTGTCATTACTTGAAAAAAATCAAATTTCTAACACGCAATAAAAAACGCTAACTTACTGCCCGCATCAAGGTCATTAGGTGCAAGGTCGCGAGTATCAAGTTCGTCGCCCTGTGACCTTGCCCTGCGCTGCTGCCGGGGAATCGGGACAATGCGAGGGTTCTTCAGTTCCGCCAGCTGGGTCTTTGCAAGAGCGGTGATAAAGTCTGGGCTGTCTGAGGCAAGCTCCACAGCCACCTGCGCGTAGCATCACAATTTTTTTGTTACTTCACATTTCATACCTTAAGCTTCAATATGCAATGATACTCAAATTTTTAATTTACACTATCAAAGTTCTCGTTCACATACGAATCAACATCATCATCATCATTTACGTTTTACGTCCACTTTTCTTGCTAGCAGAGGTTGGACGTTTGACGTTTTCCATGTTGAAACTCCCCCACAACTCTCGGTTCTTTGCCATCTCTCCACTCATGCCTCGCTCCTACATATCGCTATTTGACACACATTTGACCCATTACAAGTTATTTCTTCTTAAAACAATGACACAAGTCTCTTGGTTATGCCAGTAGTTGCCACAGCGAACGCATTTTCCTCCAGCTTCCAACTGGGGCCTTCACCAACTGACGCCTGCATGACACGTATTCCAGTGTGTTAAAGTACCAAATTATTGTGAAAAAAGGAGAAGCTGAACCTTGAGAAGGCCAACGAGCGGCCAGTCCTGACGGCGCCGGTCGCTGGAAGACGCCGCAGGGCTGGCCGCAGCCAGCGCGGTGCACTGCGACCTGTCCTTGACCTCGACCGCTTCGTCTAGCAGCAGCCCAGGCGCGCGCAAGACCGACTTGAGCGCCAGGCAGCACATGCCCAGCAGCGTCGGCTGAATGACACAACAGATCCTTAACAGCCAAGTATTTCTCATTCATTAAATAATCAGTGCCCTAAGTTTAACTTTTGAAACTTGGAAAAGACAGTCAAGTTGTAACAAACTTCAATGATTTCAAACTTTCAGTTTGAAAACTCTAAAAAAGGCAAGGCAGCGCACAAAGGCAGCGCAAAGACAGTGCACAAAAAACAAAGCAAAAAGTCTAATTGCAAAAAATTGGCTTGACGTACGAGTTTCTTATTGGCCGACTTAGAGTAGACCTTGAAGACGAGAGCGGAGGTCCACCATTTCTCCAATGACTCGGCGTCAAAGAGAACTGGGAACATTGTCCTATGTCCAAACTCTACCACTGAACCAACAACAGCAAATAGGATTGGCGCCGATAGAACAAATTTCGGTATTACATTCACACAAAGTACTACAATGCATGCATTATATAATGTAGAACAAACATAGAAAATACTCAGAAAAACCACAACTTTGGTTACAGATAGAAGCATCTCTAATTAAGTACAGTACCAGTAAAAATTAAATAGCTAAAACGTTTTGACAATTAAATTAATCAGCTGTTCGCTATTTAACTTTTTGTTTCATGCTCAAGTGCCATTTTTCTTTTTTAAAGTTCAAAGCATATCAGCATCTCAATTTAAACACAATCTTCTATAAGGCATTCTTTTCTGCGTCTACCTGTAAATTCAATGTTTTAATAAAATAAGCAGTTGGGTCTCACCGTTGTTTTCCGTTGCCTTGGATACGACCCTCATGACCTCGGTCGCCATGGCGTTTGGTTCCTGATCGTCGCGAGAGGTCGCCACGACCGGAAATTGGTATTCGACAAAGTACGTTCTGTGTACACAGACCACGCAATCCAAGAAAATAGTTCATAAAAATAACACCGTACCTAGGAGTGAATAAAACAGTTATGGATATGGCAAAAATATGATCGAAAATAAAATAAAACAAAAATATGATCAAAAATAAAATAATTATTCAAGGGATTTCAGGTCAACGAGAGCATTTAAGAAAAAAATTCAAACTTATTATTTAACACGTTCACAAATTTTTTCAAAACTTCATTTATCATATGTTTTAAGCACAATGAGAAAACAAAATACAGATCATTTCAAATTAATTTCAGCCTAAACCATAAACTTTTCCCCAAAAGTCTAAATTTATTACAGTAATTAACTAATATATATTTTTGCCACAACAGAATTTGATTGCATTAAGGCACAACAACACAGTTTTAAAAGAAGCATTAGTCTCGACTGGGCGTGTGTACCTTGAGGCATTCTTTTGAGACTTTGGCGCCTTTGGCGGTTTTCCCCCGGCTCCTCCGCTCTCATTGGCCGACAGATCTGGATCAAGATCGTACGCCTGCTTCAAGGTCAGCGACTCGACGACGACGTGTGCCAGGTGGACGCGGTGGAGCAGCGCAACGCGCTGAACGCTGAGGCCGTCTACCAGACCGCGGCGACCTCGAACTGCGAACACATTAACTCATGCATTTACATACACGCATAGCACACACCGCTCAAGATGTGTTCGAATGCTTTAAGAGAACACCTGCAGCAGAGGCGCTGTAGTGTAGTGGTTAAGGCGGTAGACTTGAGTCCAGAGGACCTGGGTTCGAGTCCCAGCGCCGAAAACTATGAAACAATGCGTTACAAGCCCTTCATCAAGGCTGTTAAACACACAAGTGTCGCTAGCTGCTAACCCCGTGCCAGATATTTATTTGGTTGGCGTCAGGCAGGACATCTGGCCGTAGAAACTCAGCTCCAGCAGTCCTCATCAGGGTGCAAAACGTCTAACCTGTGTGAAAACATGGACATTAGCATAAAAAAGAGCGGAAGAAAAAGAGCAAGAAGGGCGAAAGAAAAAGGGCGAAAGAAAAGGATGGAAGAAAAGGATGAAAGAAAAAGCGTGGAAGAAAAGGTCGGAAGAAAAGGGGCGGAAAAAAAAGGGCGGAAGAAGAAGGGCAGAGAAAAAGAAATTTTGTTTCCTGATTTTTCACACTCAAAATACTATAGCATAGCAAAGCATACAGAACAAAACTAACATCATAATGTTATTGTCCTTCCAGTATTTCAGTATTTAGACCATATTTAGAGATATCTTCAAATATTTAAAGATATCTTAAAATAATTGAAGATATCTTTAAATGAATTAAAGATGTATTTAAATAATTAAAGATATCTGCAAATAAATTGCAGATATCAATAAATGAATTCTAGATATCTCTATGTATGTATGTATGTATATTGCACTTTTAACGCACCAAGAATATGTCATGCAAACGGAGATGGAAAAACATCGTTTGCTTGAATAGTAGGTGCTCTAAATGTGTGCATTAATTGATATCAAGAATTGAATTCTTGACATCTGCAATTTTAAGATATCTCTAAATGATTTCAAGATATCTTCAAATCATTTAAAGATATCTCTAAATATGGACCAAATACTAATAGGGCTTGCCATAACATCTCGTATCATGTTTATATTCGCATTTTTAATGACCAGTATAAACACATTAAATTAGAAAGATGTAATAAATTTTCAATAGAATCACCCCCTCCGCCGAACTCGTTGTCCGACGGCGTCGGGTCAAACGAAACCCTGGACCCCTCTGACCTTGACCCCTCAGACAAGTATGCGCCCCCCTCCTCGTCGCTCACCCCCAGAACACCCCTTCTCCTTCCCCTTCTTAATTTTCGCCCACGCAAGCTGCCTCCCCTCACAACGCGCTGTCCGGACCTTCGACCAGAAGGGGGCGGTTTCGGCGAGTAATTAGGCGGAGATCCGACAGCTTTCCGGTTCGGGAAAGGGTGAGATGCAGATTGGCGCGATGGGGGGCGCTGCAGGCAAATGAAGAAAATGTGATAAATGTGCAAAATTTATATTTAAAGTGTATTTTAAAGTCATGATAACTAAAATATATATCAGAAAACAGGACACACCTATCATGCTGTGATCTTTTTCGCATTTTGGCTATGCTGGATGCATCCGCCGAGATATTTTAAACATAATTATTGATAATCATAAAAATGCTGTAATCCAAAGCCGGACTGAGAATGCCAACGCAGGTGTAATGCTGGATCCAACTGCCAGAAGCACTTCACAAATTAAGGAGAAACCCCCGCCTCAAAAGTATAGAGTGATGTACAGCGCCCTAGAGATGACATTAGACTGGTTGCGACATCAGATTATGACATCGCACCCTATAAGTAGGCCAGCAAAAAAGAAAAAGAAAAGAAGTCATTCTGACCTGGTTCCCGGGGTCGAGGAGGGATCCGCGGGAACTGTTGCTTCCGCTGCGGCTCCGGAATCCCCCCCCATTCAGCGGTCGCTCCCCCGCGTTTTTGTTCCTGGTCTTGGCTCTGCCGGGTCGGCGATCATCGCGCGCCGGTCGCAAACGAGCTTCGCCCTCTGCCGCATCTGACGCGTCGGAAGGATCATCAGAAAGCTGGAAGCAAATCAAATTCCACCTTTATCATATTAATAAAGAGATAACGACAATACGAAGAGGTGCAGTTATATGGGGTGTGGTCCGGATCAAGAAAATACGCCGAAATGTAAAAATTAAAGGCATCTCTACCGCAAATTCTGACGTATGTTCTCCGTTTACACAAATAGGCTGCAGAAGCATCAAGTTGAGTAATCGCTACATATTATAACATATGTCAATACAAAAAAGTAATAAAATAACCTAGTACAATGCAAAAGAGCAATAAATTAACCTACTACAATACAAAAAAGCAATAGAATCAAAACATCACGGTATACATTTTCACAACATTTGCTCCCTGTGTTTAAAAATATGTCTGCCTTTTGAAACAACAAGCACCAGAAATGGGATGCAAACGTATGGTTCTCAGTGGACTAGGTACGTTCTTAGTAGTATTCATTGAAATAAAACGAAATGAGAAATCACAAAATCGCCCATCAGCCACTCACAGTTTTATAGAAGAGTTCGTGGAGAACACTGTCATCGTGCAAGGGGTCCTCAAGATCAGACAGAAGGTGAAGGTCGTCGGACAAGCTGCTTCGCTGCGGACTCGTCCGCAGGTTTTGCAGCGACTGAGCGAGACAACGAAACACAATTTAAACTGCTCCGATAATAAATGTAGCTTTTCATTTCTTTGTGGTACAAAAGATTGTTTAACTACGTTTGTTCATTGAATGGTGCCAATGCTGCATACTGCATAGTTTCAAAGCTCGTTACGTTTTGTAGCTCGTTACGTTTTGTAGCGGCTCTTCCGCAAAAGTTCATCGCGAGAAGTACCGAAGCGGGACTACATAAGTTACCATGTGCGAAAAAACAAAACCAGTCACAATACCAGAATTGACAAAAACATTTAACAAATCTTTCCAGATTTTCAAGTAGAAAGAGCTCTGAAATACATAATGAATTGGCGATTCTAGCCTTAGACGTCAGTAAACAACAGTGCCAGTCAATGAAATGCCAGATTATTATCGATTTGCATTTCGCCGTGCCTTCCTACCCTATAGCGGAGGGGCGAGGCGTCAGATCCCAGGACTAAATCGACGGTTCGATCCTCGTGATCCGATCTATCCGATCCACCAATCAGATCCCCCGCTGAGTGAACTCCTCGCAGGGATAGCGCAGGCATTCCGTTCCATGGATCAATCACTGTCGGACTGAAATGTCGATACAAACTAGGCATTTTTGAAGAAGCCATCGATGAACAGTTATTCCAATAATAGTAACTACTTGATGCAAATCAACAACGATAATTTGTTAATGAAAAAAAAAATGGTCCAAAACCAAGATCAAAAATTTTAATTTTAAATACACATTCTATCTCACAATCTTTTCAAACTTCTTCAAAAATATGAGTAACAAAATCATTCCAAAAAGTACGAAAAGATTGACAAAAAAAGAAGACAAAAAATTAAGAAAATTTCAATCTTCATGAAGATTGTTTCATAAATTTAGGAAATAATTAGGAAAATACCCCTCGTTGCTGCCCGGGGTGGCAGGGGTGTCAAGGGCTGACACTATCATGGCATTGCGCAGCTTGTTTCCTCGCTCGAGCAACGACGTCAGCAGGTCTGACAACAACGACAACACGTGAGCAACTGGTGAGCAACACAAATGTCTGCAAATAATACCACGGTCTAAAAATTTAATATGCAGCATTTTTGATATGCAGTACTATGTACTGTTTTTGTCTGTAGTCTACTGTTCCTTGGTGTTCATTTATTTCAAATTTCATCTTTGAAGGCAAATTTACGTTTGCCTATTATCTAACAAAATGATCTTCATCGTCATTGTTTATTAGAAGTAAGAAGAGGATAGGGCTGCAGCCCAGAGCTCCCCGGGGCAAGTTGTAAAAGGTGCCTTAAAAGGAGAGGTGGTTCTTTGCTTGGCCCCAAGGCACTAAACCTGCTAAGATCTAAACAATTATCGTGTTCAACTTGAATATTGATTTTCTCTCTAATGTTTATCGCAATCTCCCTCTCATTTCCACAATATCAAATCGGCATGCTTTCATGCACTAACCAGTCATGCCAATACGATCAATCGATAATAAACACGTCATTTTGATCAAGTTATTTACCTGCGCTTGGATTTGTGTAGTTATACACTCCGGCCATCTTGTTTTTCGTTCTGGTATTCTGCCCTCCGACATCCTGAATCTGGTGCCCATTGGATCTGATCTGAGCCGTATCTCGCTCCAAAGAACTCTTTCCCTTAATGCAATTACCCGGGTTTCTTTCAATATTTTAATTTCTTCATTGCAATGATATAGTCAAATTTTCAATGAGCCAAATCCATTAATAAATGCGACGTAATCCAAGCTGCGTCATATTTTCATATTCGTGAATATTGGCTAAGCCGATGGGCATAACAAATAGATTCCCAATGATATAAGCCTGGGGGCTCATTTACGTAGATATCTTTATGACAATCTTAGTCGTAAGATTGCCTTAAGAGAATCTTTGACAAATCTTATCTTTTTTATTGGAAATTCCTCACGGTCGCGCACGAACCGAATGATGACGTCACGGCGGTCGGCGATTGGATTTTATTTGTTTTAAATTTTAGTTCAGATAAAATTTCAGAAAATCTTAAGAAATGTACATAAATGAGGCTCCTGGCATTTACAACATTTGTACATTACAGCATTTACAACTGGCATTTGTTTTTACTCAAAATAAAAATAAATTCTCTTTTTTCTAGCCCACCTATTTCACATTGCTCATTAAGTAAGAAAAACAAAAAATTCTCCTACCGGAGATCGGCTATTTCGGCTGGCAGGGGAATGCAGTCGAGCCCTCGAGCCAACGACCACACCCGGCTCAGTACCACGATAGAAGCCGGCCGGCTCTCTGTCGCGATAAGAGCCGACCGGCTGCGACGCCTGGGGTAGAGCCGAGGCTTGAAGGGGCGGCGAGGGGGCAAACCACTGGGCGTCAACACCGACCGGAGTTTGTCGACCATTGGTCGCCTGTGTATACAAAATTACTACACGCTAAACAATTTTATATATATGAGTCTACTTATTTAATAAACATCCCGAAAGAGAATACGATGCGCAATATATTGATATCATGTAGAAAACATTCATGTGTGCCGATTTCCAACTATAGGCCTAGTGTGTCAGATAAATATGGACGCACCAAACTCATATTCAATAATTAAATATGGACAACTGGTCTTACTCTGTTCAATCCTTTCTGCATTGTGATTTATTGCGGCAGCACGGTTTCACGTTGATGCCAAATAAGGTCAAATGAAATTCAAATATTATAGCAGATACATAAACAGGCGTATTAAACGCGTTGTCAGCAATAAAATGTTGTAATTTATCGTTGCATCCATTTAACTACACAGTCGACAGTTTTAATTTGTCGTACATGATGTAAAACAAGTTGTACAGAACGCGCTTTCAAAGTCTGCGAAAGCCGTACCTTTTTGGCTGCCGGAGATTTCAGTTTATTCGCGTTCGACTGTACACCAATCTGACCAAGGCGTAAAGGAATCGAGGAAGGAACGTTTGCCGTGGAGGGGGCAACCTTTGTGAGGGGATTAGTTGGGACTGTCGCACCATAGAAATCAACATTGGCGTCTTGTGTGGGCACGGACGAAGCACTGTCATAGGAAGCTGAAAAGTTAAATATTTCACATATTCATTAAAGACAATTCCTTCCAGCACTTCAATCTCCTTTCTATCATATAGTTTCATATAACGGCAATTCTTTCACGTAAGTTCTATAGTCGCAAACATTTCATACACAAAATACAATAAAAGTTGAAATGTAACATAAAACTATTCTTTTATACAAATGCTTCAGTTGCACTAAATTATATACAAATGACAAATCTAGTAGCGCCAGGACTTACAATATTCAACACAAAACCAAACCTATGGCACAAACATAAAAAAAAAAAAAAATCAAAAACATCTCATAAAGTTATATGTTTTATAATTTTTAAATGCGCACAAATCACCATCTCACCCATCAAAGATTCCAGGGCCACGGAAACCTTCAAATCGGCCATCTTTTCCGAGTCAGCATTATACACCGGAAAGTGACTGTAACAAGCAATTCATCAATTTAATGTAGTACCGTACTGTACTTTAATTTATTCAACTTTTTTTAAGCCTCAACAAATAATTATAATAAGCAAAAAACCGAAAAGCTTCAGCAATTAAACGTTTTAAAAGCATAGCCACGAGGCATCAAAACTGTAGCGACCCATCAGCAGCGCCTGTTTTAACTAAGTAGTACAAGCACGTTGAACTATATACATGACTTGATGTTTGGGGTTCAAGGGCAATGTGTAGTAACAAGGGCTATAACCATCAGATTCAGGGCCAGCTAAAGAACCTCTTCACCTTCTTCAGTTGTCATCTATGACTTGCACGGGGAGCTCTGGGCGGCAGGCTAATTCTTCATTTTCCGGCTTATAGGGCACCTCCAGCAAGCCGGGTTACAAGGAATTGGCTTGCATGCCAGAGCTCCCCGGGCAGCATGAATTCAATCACAATAGAAAAATGAATTCAAAACTCTTTGTGTGACCCTGAGATGGGTTTGCTGGGAGCCAGAGAGGCGATGTTATTGATTTCTGCTCGACCCGCGATCAACGGGTCCGAACCAGTGAGCACGTCCAACACCAGACTGCCCATGTCTGAAAAACAATGGTACCGTACCGGTCCACCTATGTCTGACACACACGGGCATCAAATAAATGCCACATTACCAATGTATGACAAACAACGGCACCGGCGTGCAAATGAGACACAATAAAATGCTCACCCGACTACCTATGTCCTGAGAAACAAAATCTATTTACCACAAGACTCAATAGCTAGAGACGACGGTTGTGATGATGATCATGAGAAAGCAAAAGAGTATGCAAAACAGTACAATTAACTGTACAAATATTGGCTTTTATACATTCTCAACAAAAAAGCTTCCTTAAGTAGCCTAATCATAAAACACCTGAAAAAGAAAAAGATATACCAGCAAGGTAAGCAGCAAACTGTTTGGGACCGGAGCGAATGCCATAGCGAGCGATCGTACAGCTACGTCTTCTCAACTCCTTCTTTCCATCTGCCGGTCTGATAGCAGAATTAATACAGAACTACTAAAACTAATAGGGAATCACAGTCAATGCTATATAATATAGGTCAAATGCCTTCATTATAGTAATTGCATTCTACAAGGGATGGTACAATATATACTTATCACGGTGTCAAATTCTTCAGCCTTTCATAGTTATAATGCAAAGATTAACTGATATAAAATTTGACATACTTAAATTACGGAAGCTCGAGAGATTTGAAAAACAAATTTACTACACATAATATACGCAAATTCATGTAATGAAAAAAATTTTAATCAAAGCGCTGCTTCAGTTCGTTTCTCATTTAAACCGAGAGACGAACCTGAATACGGTTCCCTGGCCCTCTTCTCCCCACCAGCACACTCTAACCCTCGTGACCTCCGGTGGGTTGACAGTGAGCCAGACGATTTGCGCAACCTTTAGCTTCAGATAGCAGCGCAGCTGACCTTCGACCTTCGGGGGAAGACTCGTGTGAACTTGAACTTCGTCTTCAACCGGCACGGCTAAAAATTGCAAAGAAGAACGGAATTTTTAGCAAATTGATAAATAGTTGGTTATCTCATACGACTGGACCTGATGCTAATTTCGAAGATGCATTTAGAGTATTATTGCTAGCGTCGAGGAGTTCAATTTAGACTTTTCACACGTCTCGGGCTAAGCGGAATAGGACAACGGATGTTGTTCTAGGAGGATGGTCAAATGAAAGATTCATAAGAACACAAGAAGACAAATGCAAAGCACATAGCAAGAGCAGTTACAATTAAAACACAGAATGTCAATTAAAGAGGATTACCTACAAATCCAGTGCATGGGGATTTGATTTGTGCCCATCGTACTACGTGCAACCTGGACAAGTTACTACATGTATATAGAACATAGAGCGATATTACGGGATTTAGTTCTCAAGACGAAACTTGCATGAGGATCGCTTACTTTTTTGCCGTGTCTTTTTTGTCATCTTAGCTCCCTTACTTGACATTTCTATCTTCGTAGTTAGGACATCCGGTTCTTTTTCCGGATGAAATAAGAGTATAAAAAGATCCCATTTGACTTCAAAGAGTGCGCCATGTTGTTTTGTTGTGATGGAAACAGAAGCGGATTCGTCGAGCTTTCGCAAATGTTTTAAGAAATGTAATTAACATAGTTAATTTCGATAACCTAGTTCTTTTACCGTTTCAATGCAACGCTACGTGTTGTCAGTTTTCTCACCCACTCCATGTACGATTAAAGAATTAGGACAACCAATTATTATCGGATTTTAATAACAAATAGATTGGTTGCTTATCATCTATGATCTCCGCACCTGCGATATAAGCACATACTTTTTTTCCATCTGCGCTTGCATGACATATTTTTAAAGCGTTAGCCTAGGAGTGCAGTACATTTATTTGCGTACAGTAGTTCAGCACTGAAGTCACGAATTTCGCATCCAATACATCTCAATAATAAATTAAAACCTCCCTTTTGAGAATATTTTTTGCAAATCTTAACAGGCCTAAAAATAAAATTGACGCTTTATCAATCGGCATTCGATAAATATATGTGGTCACACTGGTCACACTGGTTAAATTTTGTTTATTTTGTATTAAAGCAAAAATCAATCAATAACGCAACAACAATAAGCCAACAGTAACGTGTACGGATCCGGACAACTACTCCCCCTCCGCCATGGCCGAGGTCCTGTACCACACGCACGAGGACCTGCACGGCGGCGCCCCCGTCATGTCGGAGCGCGTCGAGAGCCTCGCAAGCGGCATCTACCGAGAGTTCGAGTGCATGATAGGGACCTACGGCGAGGGCGTCATTAAGAACCTAATGCCACAGGTAATAAAGCCTCTATTTGACCGTTGTATGCGCAGTGTTCTGATGCTGCAGTGTAGGCACGTAACCCCCTAATATAAAAGATCCCTTATTACATTGTTGCCACATTCTAGAACAATGGTTATCAAGCTCGACCGTTAAGTTCTTTAACGTGATCTGACGTCATGATCATGACATTTGACGTCCATCATTGATTCGCTCCGACATCGTTTTTCTGCTAATACTAGCCACGCGTGCCTTGTAACGATTTGCGCCAAAAAATAGGTCGGTTGTGCAGTACAGTGATGGTGAGCCCATTAGGATGTGATACAGTGATAGTGTGGTGGTGCCTAAAGGTGCCGTGCAGGTGGTGCAGTGATATTGTGATGGTGTCGTGTGGTGCTAACGGTGCCGTGCGGCGGTGCAGGTGGTGCAGATACTGGAGAGCCTGAGCGAAGCGCTGCGCGAGCGTCAGGAGCAGGAGGTGGAACTGGAACTGTTGAGGGAGGAGAACTGTGGACTGAGGGCGCAGGGGGAGAAGGAGAAACAGCTGCGCAAGATGACCGAACAGGCGAGCGAGGGGCTGATCGGGATTAAAATCTGTAGCTCTATTCATGCGTGTAAAAAATAGCATAATTTATCTCAAACCTTGCACAGTATAGGCTGTCTAGCATATATGCATCTTTACTCAGTGGTGGATCTGGAAGCATAAAGTGGGCACATTGAGCGAAAGCACTATGACCGCGAGCCACTGTTGTACCTGGCATTACTTAAACATGAATTGTTGTAAGACTTAAACCATGAACGGATGCTGCGTGGCACGAACAACATGTCATTCATGCATAAGCAAGTGTTAAGAAATGTTAACGGTCGTTATATGTTGCTTGCATAAATGCCTGCAGACTGAGCGAATTGTGTCTATGAGGCTAATGTCGGTAGATGCTCACGGGTGTTAATTGTAGTTAAATGTTGCGTGCAGAAATACCTGGAGACAGAAGACGGCGCGGAGGAGGAGCGGAAGCGACACGCGAAGCGCGTGGAGGCACTGGAGGCATGTGTGCGGCGCCTGGAAGTGAAGATACGCAACGCTCAGGATCAGCGTGAGTGATGAGGGTTAGGGAGTGCTGGAAGATGTATGTTGGGTTGCAAGAACGCCTGTTGAGAGAAGATTCAAGTCGAGTTATAGACCTTTCACTGATCAATCAGTGTGTTTGAATCCTCTCGAAATCAAGATCCAATCTCAATCTTGATCTGAATTCAGTGTTGTATTCAGTTCAATGTTCACGCAATTCAGCACTACTGCATTTGAGATGGCTGTAAAAAAAATGAAAGTATCGTATGCTAGATTTGAGAAGTGAATGTGCCTAAGAAGTCCGCACACTAAGAAGTGTGCGAGTCATGACAGGCATCCAGCTTCTCTTTATGTGTATCCAACGTCTCTAAGCGTGTCCGATCACTGGGAAAAATATATAGCGAAACAATTCTATTTTAGGCATAGTTCTACGTAACGAAAATGCATAATTTTGATGTTCAGCGATGTCTTGTGCGCAGTGTTGAGGCAAGATGAAAGAAAGGAGGAGATGAAGGCGGAATACTCCAAGCTTCACGCCAGATACACTGATGTGAGCTATTAAAATATTGGATCCGGAATTTGTCTGGAAGATATGTTTTTTGTCTCCAAATGGAGCAAAAATTTTTGTTGATTTCTGGACGATACTTGTACCAGTCCAAAACATATGTACAGCGTCTGATTTTGAACGTTAATGCTTTTGTTATTCCGTAATAGATAATTAATTATTTGGTTATAACTGATCGGTTTGGATGTGACTGCATTGTGTCCAGATATTCAGGAGTCACGCTGAATACGTGGAGAAAGTAAAACACCAGATGGATCGACCAGGATTTGGTACCAGTCCGAGACAGTGCGAAGCCATTTGTCATAACCATTTGATTTTCTTGTTGTTGATATTCCATTAGCCATTTTGCCTGAGTTTTGTGTAATTTTTTTAAGTTTAATATTTTTCATGGGTGCAAGTTAAGTTGCTGATTTAAGTAAATTTTCTCTGCTCTTATTTGCTGAATGAACAAATTACAATGAAATTTGCATTCTTATTATTTTATTGACGGTGCCAGACTGTAATGTTTATAATAGTGTCATATAATATGTCTACAGAATTGCACGCATTCTATTTTTTGTACCAAATTTATTCGAGCTAATATACTATACTATGCTATGAATGCATTCTAATATGCAATAATATGCTTTAAATATATCTTTATAATGACATACAATATCTGTAATTGTTTGTCAGTGGAGTTACGATCAACCTACGACATGTCGCGGATAGTACCGGTACACCACCTACTGAATCAGCTGTCATTAGTCAACTAGGAGATACTTCAACTGCGGACAGAGTATGCATTACTGCAATGTTATATTTGATGCGATCTTTTATTTAAATTTGCCTTCCTTTCTAAACTCTCTCCTTTCTTCTGCTTGTGATCTTATTTATCAATGTGTGTTTATTGAAATATTATGCGATGATGTGATAAATGTGTCACTTTCAGTCTAGTTTAGTTCAGACCTGTGTAAACTTGATTCTTTTTGCAAATGTTATGCCTGTATGTTTTCTTCGTCTATAGGCAATATAGTTTATTAAATTTGGCTATATCCAATATATTAATTGTTAAATAACAAATTTATTGCGATCAGTTTGCACTAACGAGCAGTTACGTTGCAATGCAGTCGTCATATTTAATAGACGTCTTGCCGATGCGTTTGCAAATTTTCTTGTGGATGAATTTGTTGCCATGATAGCCAACACGATTGTCAATTTTCACTTTTCTTGCAGGCGATCATCTCCTCTGTGAACGAGCAGAGCGCATCAGGCGCTCTCACGGTTGAGACCAGCGATCAAATTGGCGATGTTGTCGAGAATCAGTGTCCTTCAAAATTGAGCGAAGGTCGGTGGCAGAAAAACTTCTTTATTCTTCACACATTCGTTCTTCACGCGAACCACATGCGTTGACTACATGGGTTGGCTTTATGCATTGTTCCTGATTGCGTGGGTATTCCTTTGCCTTTGAAGGGAATATAGGCTATTACCTGTGCACAACGGTCTATTGTTTTTGCTTTGTTGTATATATTGTCTTTCTGCGACTAAATTTGATCAACATTACTCTATAGCAAAATGAGTTCAAGATTGATATGCGTATTTTTTCTGTATTACATCCCGATATTATTGATGGAGCATGATTGTTGATGTATAATCTTCCTGTTTGTTAGAAAAATAGAAGAAACTAGCCTTCTAAATTAAAGGCAATCTACAGGCTGCTTTGAGGCTCAAAGTTTATCTAAACTGACTCAATACGTTCAAATTTAACTTTCTTGAACTTGCATCGCTTCGATTTTAGACCAATCATGCAAATGAATTTTATATGTATTTGTATAATTTCTCCTCTGTAGACGATGCACATGCGGTCGATGGAAATGCTGGAAGCAATTCGGCGATCGTTGAACAGAAAGGCCCCGGTGTGGATTCCACTGACGCGAAAAGCAGCTTTTTCCCGGCGACCGACGCTGAGTCTCGAGATCAAGAAACAAGCTGTCTGCAGCACGTTGAAGACTGGGTGGCGACTCCAGAGGATTCTAGTCTGGAGATTATTGTTCCTGACTACATGGGTACGCTTTGCCTTTGAAGGGAATATAGGCTATAACTTATAGCACAAAGCTCTGTTACTATTGCTTTATTGTATATAGTAATTCAACTTTAGTTCACAACCACAGAAAAAACTGACTAAAACTAACCGCCGTTTTTGACGCCCATTATGTCGATGTCCATGTTTTCACACAGGTCAGACGTTTTCCGTCCTGATGAGGACTGCTGAAAGTTTTAGTTCTCCGCAAAATCTTGGTTGCGAAAAAATAATTCTTCTTTTTCGATTGTTCTGGAATTGAGCCGTTTATTGTGCTGCGCATCGGAAAGGACAACAACTTTGCTATTTCAAATTTTGTCCATATGATTGCCAGGATGTTGTCAGGTATGCACTGTGTGGTGGAACATTTGCGTAATTTCTATTTCCCGAATGATTGTAGCCTACAACTGTTTAAGATAACGATCTATTTTAATTGAATGTACGATGACTGCAGGACACACAGGCAATATTGCCACGTCACGTGATCATGGATTTGAGGAGGAATTTGAAGCTTCAGAACTGCCAATGGATCCTGTCGGGTAGGAACAGTAATTCATAAATTTACAGGCATGAGTTCTCATCCATCTGTCTTTTTTTAATCGTTGTATGATTGAATGACAATAATAATAGATATATATCGTAATAGAAATAGATGAATCAATTAAATTTTTTTGTGTAACATCGTGTATTGTGTTTTGAACTAATTGTTCTGATAATTAATACTTGTAATAAGTTAAAATGGTAATAAAAAAAATGAGTTAATAAATTAGGACATTTGTTGAGACATTGAGTTCATTTGTTGCTCAATGCGATTAGTGATTATGTTTGGAACAAATTGTGCAGTTTTGTGGGCGTAGCTGTTGAATGTAACTATGCACTTGGAAAAAAAAGTTAACGAAGAAGATATCTATCGCGTTTCAGCGTAACGTTACTCACAAATTCGTCATCGGTGTTCGCTGAGCTCGCCGACTGTTATCACGGCGCTCTCACAGAAATAGACAACGGCGCCGACCTCTCTGGTCCGTCTTCTTCTCGCTTCTTCTTTTACGATACTGCTAAGGGTGTTGATAGAAATTTGAATTTGTGGGACAAATACCATAAATTTTTACCTACCTACCATCAATGAGCCTCAATGAGTTTGTCTGGCATGGCACTATTTTGAAGCTTTTTTCATCATTTTTCTTTACTACAATGCAGCAAAACTAATGAGGTATTAAATGGAACTATATTTTGAATGCCGTCATAATTTTGTTATGCAATATTTCTCTCTCTAGTTATGAGCGCAGAAGTGGAGAAGATTATCGCAGAGAACAGCAAACTACTGGAGACCAAGTAGCTTCTTCTTCTTCTATTTCCAACAAAATACATCTTTTAATTGAATTGAATCTTGTAAATACATCGTTCACAAGCTATATCTGATTAGATTATGAGTTTTGTAGCATAGAACTAGTGAATTGCATAGACATTGTCTAGTTTCTGGAGCAAGTCATTAATTTAAATTAGAATCCTAATGGAATATTTGTAGTTGTGATGTAGTTTTTTTATGTGTTTTATTTTATTACATGCTGATTCAATCACTAATAGCTCAGGTCTTAGAATTCAACCAATCAGTTGTCTCGTTTGCTATTAATCGATGCTTGTGATTGGTTGTTTGTCGTAGCTTCATCTTCAGTTAGAGCAATGAATGTTTTTAGATGAGCAGCCATTGTGTTTCAGAAATGCTCTGAACATAGTCAAGGACGATCTCATCGCTCGATTGGACGAGCTAAGCGGGTCAGAAATTAGTATTATTTGCTTTTGGTCGTACTTTGTAGATATATTTTCAGATTCCTGCTGTACCCGAGACATGTCAAATTAGCTTCTGGTCAATTACATGGTGCATATGCCGTGATATGATATGAAAAGATATGGTAAAAAATTTATTTTCCAAAAAATTTACTTTTATAATCGGTCTCATAAAAACTGTCACTTTCTCAATAGGGCGCCTCGTCGATACTTGTATAAAAAGGGACACGGAGTTTTTTTGGCCTACAGCAAATAAAACGTATTTACACCAAATATACGTTAAACACGATAAATATTATTCTTTAATATGTTGTTTGTACAGGATAGTTGTGTTATTGTTTGGTTTCTTCCAACATGAAGTAGCAACATTTTGTGAATGTAGAAAAATTTTGGCATTGGTTTTTGAGGAAATTACAAAGGTTTTTTTCTTTGCTCGACTTTGCTTTACGTGCATCTTCATTTACTGAATATTTGTCCCTCTCGTGTCGCCCCCCAGGGAGCAGGAGCTGCTGCGACAGGAGCTAGAAGCCGCGCAATTGGCTCGCGACCGAGCGGACGCTAGATCCGCTGAGCTGGAGGAAGAACTGCGTAAAGGCCGGGCAGAACTGGAAGAGATCCGCGTCGGTGTCGCCTCCGCCTCCGAGGTACGCAGGAGAAATGGGTATAACTTTGAATAACTGAAGAATTTATTGCGTGTGCCGCGCAAGTCGAGTATAGTCATGATACTGATCATCAGTTTTGAAGTCCGTTCTTGTACGTTACAAGCCTGTGATGCTATGTCAGCACCACAGTAGGTTAGAGGCTTTATATTGCAACTGGAATTTTATGGCTGGATGCTCTTCCTGTCGCCAACCGGAGGATGATTATCAGCTAGTGACATTTGTGTGTTTAACAGCCTTGCTAAAGGGCCTGTGACACATAGTTTCATAGTTACCGGTGCCGGGACTTGAACCCATGTCACTGGATTCCCTGTCGGATGCTTTAACCGCTACACCACAGCATCGTGCTTAGTGTAGTATAATTTAAGAAAAAAGCTGCGTTAAACTGCTGACAATATTGTCACATTTTTGTATGTTCTCTGTCCATTGATACCCCCTGCAGGCCGGGGGACAAATAATTGGCTTGCAACCCAGAGCTATCCGGGCGAGTCGTAAGAGGCGACTAAACTCCTAAGACCATTCATCTGGAACTGTTTAGCGTTGTGAAAGAAGCCGCCAAAATTTCTAAGATCATCGGGAATCGTTTTGCGCAGAACCGATTTTCGCGCGTTGACATGGCGCGTGTGATCATGGAGCGCAATAGCTTCAAGGAGAAGCTGATGGAGCTCCAGGAGGCGGTGCGCTATGCCGAGTTGGTGCGCGCCGCACGGGAGCACCCCGACGTCCCACAGAGGAAGAAGCCGTCAGGCTTCTGGGACTTGTACGCGCCCATTCTTCTTCTTCTTCTTTTAAATGTTAATTGCTTGGACTTAATGGTTTCTTGGTTTCTTATGAAGATGAGTTTATACAGGCATCTGGGACTTGCGTGCGCTAGTTCTTCGTCTTCCTAAAAAATAAAAATAAATTGCTTTTGCTATCTAGTGTAGTTCAGGAAATGTGTCTGATAGTGTTTTTGTTTTCAATTTAGATGAAATTGAAGTGCGCTAATTATACTTCTTTTGGAAACCTATCGAAACAGGTTTAGACGCTACGTACAATTGGCATACTAGTTAGGCCATTTTTGTACACAGAACTAAATTCTGAGCGCCTATATTGCCAAATACCTGTTAGTTAGTGAATATGTGTTTTAAACTCTTGATATTGTTCTTCAGCATTTTCTCTCAATATTTTGTGATTTTTTGCAGCTTCAGCAATCTGATTGGATCGGATGACTCGGAAGACAAGAAACCGCAGCAGCGTCGGAAGTCTTCGAAAAAAGAAACGACCTAAACAGTTGTATTTACCGACTATCTCTTGCAATCTTCTCATGCATTAGGAATTATATGGACTTGTGAAATCTTTCAGTCTATTCCATCTACATGTATTACTGAGATTATTTTGTTATTTTTTTCTGATGGAAGCATGTAAAGGCCTTGTATGTGATACCTCAAGTGCTTGTTGTTGTGACAGAGACTGGGGGTTAGGCTATTCATAATTCTTCACCATTTTTTTCTTTTTAATTTCTGCATCATCGCGTCTATTTTTAAATTGTTTGTGTTTTGCCCTAGCTATGAATTGACCCTAGCATTACTTTATCAACAGCCAATCAGATAATTCAGCTGATCAGCGTTTCCAAAAAACATTGAATAGGCGAATTAAATTCTTATTATTTTTTATGCTTTTATGTAATGCTCAGCCCTATCTTACGTCTAAGCCTTTGAAAACAAAGGCAATGAGATCGCTCGGGGGGGGGATGCTGACAGAAATTTTTGAAGCCGTTCTTAACAGTCATTGTCTCTTTTTAAAACATTCTACTATACTACACATCAACTTCGGCCTAACTATACCGAATTCGCGTTTTTGCGGCAATCATCGACTTCACACGACTATCTTACACAGGCAGCCGTTACGCCACCACATCTTAAAAAACGCGTAGACCTACGCCTACATCAATCATTTTTACGCGTAACGGTACGCCTACCCGTTTCTAAATAGGCGTAATGATTTTTCAAAACCTTGTTTTAGGCATGCTACGCCTTCTAAAATTAACCCTGGTTGTGAGCGTGGCTTGATGCAGTCTTGATTTCTTGTGACATCATCAGGCAATTAGCCAATTAATGGCGGTTTCATTTTGATGATTTTGAATTTATTTTCGTCAACGCCGTATGGTTAATTTTTCAAATCAAGCTGTGTAAGGCTGCCGTTCACTGGCGCTATCCGTTTAAACGTATATACAGTTGTATGCATTATCCATATGACTTTTAATGTATATTTTGTGAGTCTTGCTTTCTTAGAATGTACTGTTTCTATGGTTTTTTGGTTACTGTTTTTGTTTCAAATGCTTTCCGGCTATTTTTGGCCGTTTTCTAGAAAACGTGTATCATTCCTGGAGAATATAGCGTAACCTAACTAGAGCATTCCATCCGTTGTTTCAACACATATCAGTCCAGGAAGCTATATCCTAATCTAATTATAGCATTCCATCCGTTGTTTATACGAGCCTTGAACATAGTGCTGAGCTGTGTTGTGTGCTAGCAGATTGTGACAATGTGATAGTTTGAGTGTCTTTGCAATCATAGAAACTCTTGTGACTTACACGTTACTATGTTCGTCTACACTTGCTGCATATCATATGAGAGTATAAGTTTTAATATATGATCCCTATGTGTATATTTTTAATTGAATAACTTATTTATGTATCTATGTTAGTGCTTATTCGCATCTATTGTTGTTGTTCACAATGTATTTTAAATATGTGGTCGTGTAGTAGCACAAGGTCCCCTCCGATATAGTTCCAGTATAATCACAAGGTCCCCGATGACGTCAATAATCGAAACTGACTGAGTCAAAATGACCCATAGAAATAAAAAAAATTCTTACTTTGCACAGAACTTTGTGCTGTAACGTTGACTTGCCTAGTTCCACGGCTCCATGGTAATAATTCTTGTTGCTAATTTTGCAAAGTTGCGCTGTAAGAAGAAGAAACTAATGCGCAATTCTAACGTTGTGGCCCCTTGAGTGACCGATAGCTAAAGCCTCAAGCGAGTACTCTAAAACATAAAAAATTTACTGCGCATTATTTTGGTGATTTTGACTCTTAGATAGTTCACTGCACGTAATTTTTGCGTTTTCGAGGGCTGCTTATTATAGATTGGTTGCTGCAGAGTTATTTTCGCGCGTGTAATTTTCGCGAATTTTGTCGATTCGCGAAATTGGCCAAAATTACACGCATGAGAAAATTTCACGTTTTACAGTACACATGCTAACTGAAACTTTACTAACAACATGTATATAGTCCTGGGATGAAACAAACTCTTTCAATCGGTACTGTACTGTAAAAAAAAATTCCGAATATTATTACTTTCTTATTGGGCTGCAAATAGCTGATAACAATTGTTGTTACAATACCTGTGTTTCATAAACAAACCGCTGTATGTTTAACCATTAGTAACTTGCTAATTTTGTGCGATATGAATTTTGTGTAGTATTAGGAATAACTTCATGTACGTGCGGTGGTGCTTTATATACTTATAACTGTAGGCGGATAGTGATGGGTGTTAGGTGCTTCATAGTGATAGCTGGGTATTACTATTGTATGGAAGAGGCCCCCTGCAGGCCGGGAATTAAGAAATGGGCTTGCAATCCAGAGCTCCCCGGACGAGTCTTAAAAGGCGACTAAAGAAGGGGGAGCGGTCCTGTGCGGGCTTCCTTGCACAGAACCGGACTGTATATAGCCCTTGTGTGCTATACACACGGTCCCTACAATACAAAAAACAAACAAAACAAATGTTTAGAAGAGGTACATTATATTTAAAGCATTTCAAGGCTGGGTTCATTGTGGGGCGTATTGCTTGTTTTCTTATCGTGATAACGATAGCAACAACATTTTTCAGATTTTGGTTAAGACAACTAAACTGTAGCCTCAATTTTAGAGTAGAAGTTGATGCGTGTCTTCAGGACATCTGGTTTTCTTGTATTGTTTGCCGTTAGATGATGCCATGAAACTGTTTCTGCATAATCCTGTAATCCCTCTTAACTTTAATCAAATTTTGTGTCAAGGATGTCACAATATGACACACAATTTGAGCACGAAAAAGTTCTTATCTGAAAGCTATGAGTGTATATCTGTACGGTGTGGCTGTATGTTAACATGAAAGGTTGTTTTAACCCGTGAATCGGACACGAACTATTGCATGACAGTTGTTATTTATGGATTTTAATGCGAAATCTGAATTCTAGCTTCTGAAATTAAAATATAACTCTTACAGTCTTATGTGTGTTCTCATTGCTGCTGGTCAACTAATTCCCCGCAACGAAACGTGTCAATTCCGTTTGGTTCCATCCACGTTGGTCGCACTCATTTTTCACGTTTAGATTTATGACCAGGCTTGGGTTTCAATTATTATGAGGGGTACGGTTTCGTTTAGGGTTTGATGGTAAACCTAGTCGTAAACCCTTGAAAATCAGTGGAACCAAAGTGAACGAAACCAAACAGAATTGCAACAGCGTGACATTAACGCAAAACTTTAAATATAGAAACAAATGTATTCCATAGACCTAGGCTTACAGCGCTTTCAGTAGGCGTAGAGGCCACCCAGTACGAAAAAAAAAGAATTCGACGCTCGAACGTGCCATACTTAGCTTTGCGCTGTTGTCTTGCGCGGGGTTTAGGCTTATGGCTGTGTGGATACAACGCTATACATGTACATGTCGCATAATTAGCGACTGGCACCGTGACAGCGAATCACGAGACAAAGACGCCATAAACTCTGGCGTCAAGTCTTCGCCTTCTTCTCAACAAATCACCAACGGACCTCGAGTATAGGCTACTCGTGGCGCGACTCTAATCCGGATAAGTTGACGATTTATTGCAGATTTAGCGTGCACGTATACGGATCGGGCAGGCCTAGTGCTAATACTTCTCACACGCATCGACACTTTTGAACTAATAAGTGAAATGATCGCATTACGGGATTATGTTGTCTGATCGAATGCACAGAAAAAGTACTAGTATACTGTAGGGGCTAGTGGAATACTTTTTGGACAAACACAGACTTGGTAGTGAGTTTAAATTCATTATTCCCGTTATCCGAAGACGCGGATTTACGCCGAACTTTCAGCAGGAGGGGGGGGGGGGGAGGGGGGGTGGGGGGGGGGGAGGGTAGGGGGATGCATCTAGCCACACCCCCCAGCACAAAAATGTCGCTTGTCGTAACAAAGCTGTTGATAAAACAGTGCCTAAGAATGAGCGGGTATAAACCCTCTCACCCATTGAAGCTCTCAATAATTGACGCTATGTATGCAATTTATAGAGTGAAATGTAGCCAAACCGTCTGAAGAAAGAGGCGAGCATTGGTTTTGACAGAGTATCCTTGTTGAAAAAGTCCTTATCGTTTCGCCACCCCGCTCACGACTTGTGCTCATTCAAATTTTTCGTCGTCGGTTCAAATATGGCATCACTACTTTTTATAAATTGAAAAGCTAGAAGCATCGCTAGAGAAATCTGCCCCCCCCCCTCCCCAACCAAACGATCCTGCATCCGTCATGGACAGTACGCGCATTGTGTTAACCCCGAGTTAATAATTACATCTTAGCGTGTTATCCTCGCGTGCTCCTCACTCCCGTCCTCTCAAGGTTCGCGTGCATGCCAGTCTAAACGTCGCGCGACGAACGGAATTTAATTATGCGGCTAACGACAGAATAGATTAGACTGGAGAGGAGAGGAGCGCACAAACATGGCGAGGTCCGCGCCGCTATAGACCGCAGTCCTTTCCCAGAATTGGCGCTAGCGCGAGCCACAGCCTACTTCTGAAACGTCTGATATCGTATCATTCTTGTTCGGTTAATACCTCATATTGGCTTTGCTGCATTATAGCGTAGAAAAATGCCAGACAGACTTGTCGAGACTTGTTGCGTGTCGAGGAGGAGGCTGGAGTAGATGCAAAATCGCGAAGTCGCGAAGTGCATTTAAACTAAAATATTCGACCAGGGTTAAGTAAGACCAAGAGCAAATGAGACTTCTACATTTTGTCATACAGGACAAATATTGTTAAATTCTTGTAGGGCTGACTGAAAAATGACGAATGAAAGTAGACAGGCCTAGTTATGCTTAATGTCAGTTATAGGTCTCTAGCCATCGTTAAGCCGTAGTCTAGGCTCGTGCGAAATTATTCAACTTTACATTTTAGTCCTGACAAGTTCACGTTTAAAAATAAACTTTTTACGATTTACAGCTTTATATTTGACCGTTGTCTTTAAGTTAAAAATAGATTTTTCGGCTTTATAGCTGCTCTGCATTTCCTATGCACGTAAATGATTAGTGCCGCATTGCTAAATTCCACATTTATTATCTCACTAATGCACTGTCGGTTTGTCACACAAAAGCCACAAAATTAGTTAAAGTCCTTCCTTAGCCTTTATAATTATTAAGGTCCAGCCTCAGAGGCACAGAGCGCCAAGGCAAGGTTAACCACAAATCAATTCAACTAGATCCGAAGAATTCCGATGAAAACTTATATTTAATTCCTCGCTTTAAATTTAGATTTAATTCAATTCGACCAAGTATTACGTCTATTTAAATCTAGCGTTTGGCCCTCGATTCCCCCCACCCCCCACCTGAG